>NMRB01001790.1:33988-89885 GCA_002633025.1 Notospermus geniculatus | reverse complement strand
CCACTTAATGTTTTTAAGGGTACAAACCCGGGCATGAACAAGGCAGCTGACATTAGTTTCAGGTTCCATTACAGTCAAGAGAGAGAACATGACATGGAAGGCAGCCATGAAACATTGTTTCATCGGATCTTTATTAGGTATTTCATGTTAAATTTGATCAAAATTGCTTGGAAATTTCCTATATTTTTCCTATATTTCCCCTAAATTCTTGGAATATTTCCTATACTATTTCGGTCATTTTGTGGTGGGAGCCCTGATACCATCATCAGAAAAAAAGTCATCTATCCATACTTCATTGGAAATAGTTACTCAGTATGCCCTTTCCTATGGTACAGAATCTGGTGGGAAAAAGATCTCTTCATTCTCGTCATCCACAATGAATTCAAATGTCCATAACTTTTGTTCTAGTTGAGATAATTCAATAATTCTTTCTGTTCTGTACAATTTGGAATCTTGGCTTTAAGATCAGACACATTGGAAGTCATTTCATGATGTTTCAAATTTTGCTCCTGATGTTAACCTCTGCGTGGCCTGACCCATTTGGAATTATTGTAACCAAGTTCAATAATATACATGTACATGTAAATATCTTTTCTTATTCTACATGTAACTTTTCATCTCTTGGTTTCAGCATGGTGTAAGACTCTCCAATGAAAATGGTAAGCATGCAACCAGGCCTTGTCTTTTGAAAAAAGCAGGCAAGTGATAAATTGCTCACCTACTTCATCCTAAGGCGAGTGATTTTCAGTGAAAGGATGAAATTACACTGTAAACTATGCCCTTCTGAGGTGAGCCTTTCTCTTCCAAGGTGAGTGGAAAACCACTCACCTAAAATCCATTTTAGGTGAGCCATGGTGTGCCAAAGGCGCGAAGCCCCCCGGAAAAAAATTTTGGTAAAAGTACCGGAAACGCGATTTCCTGGCACCTCTGGGCAGGCCAAATTGAACTTTCTTTTTACTGAAAATCAGGGGTCTGAAGTGAAGGAACCACAAGAAAAATTTTTGCTCCTCAGCGGTTAAAGGGAGGGCATGCACCAGGCACGCCCCCCCCCCCCTTGGATCCGCCATTGAAACTTCCCACAATTTGCTAACTGTAGCAAGATCTATAACCAATGTGCCCATATACCATGTGTACAATACAAGTGCATTGATTTATCTTTCAGGATATCTATCATACAACAGAAATAGCTATCTTTGCCTTGTCATTGGTGCTACAATGAATGTCCAGACTATTATTCCACATTCTGCTGAAGCTGCTGTTGGTAGGTATCTGCATTGCTAAACTTATTCAGCCATCCTTAGCCCCTAAAGTGAGATTTGCTAATCAGTCATCTACCTCCCTTGGAGATTAGAAATACTAGGGAAAATTAAGTCAGGATTGGACTGTTATTACATAACTGCTTTTAGCCAAAAAGCTAAAGAAAATCCCAATTCGATAATGTCAACACTGCTTTACCAAATAATCTTCAACTGAAAATTGTAATGAACAGTGGAATGTTTAGGCCACTTAAAATTAATAAATTGTTTTACATGACTCCAACTTCTGAAATATTGGTGGGTAGGGCATTTTATATTTTGTGTTTTTCCTCGACAAGAAGAAGGACAGCAGAGATCACCAATACTGGAAAATTACTTTTAATTTCTCAATATCTCAACATATCTCAACCCTGACAGAACTGTGTGAGACTAGGTTACTAAACGTAACTGACGATCTCTAAGGGGTTTTGGGATGAAGAAAATGGACTTTTTGAAAAATATAAAATATAAAAAAATCGAGGCGGCACCAAAAAATTGAGGCAGGCGGCCATGTAAAACAATTTATTAATTTTAAGACAAGAGGCCTTAGCCAATTCCAGGCATTCTTGGTCAATGTGACTAAAGAAAAAAATTGTTTGTTCCGAACCTGAGAGTCACTTGTGCATATTGCACTTTATCGAGTGGGAGGAGTAACATGGGTACCGGCAAAAAATCATGTTTTTGGTAGCAGAAAAATGTTTTCAATGCAGCCTTCCCGTCAGCATTCTTCCTGATTTATGTATTGCCAAAACACGGCACCAAAGTTCAAACGGAATAATACAGTACAAAATTCTCATGATTGGTGCTCAGTCAAGCATGAATGGGTCCGCTAGGCATGGAACTGGACCATAGCGACTCCTATTGCCAGTATTGGTCAACTGACTGACAGCTCCTATCGATAAAAGAAATGACCATGTTCATCATGACCATCTTTTTGGCCATTAAGGCCGTTTAGATGACCAAGCCAAAATACCAGATTCGATCCGATCGACCCGCATTCTGAACCGGATGTGTTCCAAGTTTCTGAGTAGTAGCGTTTTACACACGCATGTTAATCTGGTCACATTCCGACTTCGAATTACTCTTGTGGAGCTCTTCACAGCAGGTGCGGTCATTGGAGGAGAAAAACCACATCAATGCGCATGTGCGCAGGTAGAATGAATCCGGATTCGGGTCTCATTTGCGTTTAGACGAGAATTTTAATCTGGTCGCATGTCGTCCAAATGGACAGCATTGGGTAGCGTTTACATGCAAGAGTTTTGAACCACAATCGGATTCGATCAGATCGCATGTGGATTTTTGCCTGTCGTCTGAACGGCCCTATAGTCATGATGACCGTGACTATTTCTTTCATTGGGTTTTTTCACCCGGCATTACTCACCTTTTCCTTTTCCTGGCATAATAACGGTACTTCATCTTTCTATTTCCAGTCATGTTCTCTCTGGGAATACTGAATAACATCTTTGGAACAGGAGTCTTTCTTTATAACATCTTTCATCTCTGTGGGCCGTTAGATCTGTCACCTATGCATGTTCTTTTACACTTATCTTTTAGCTTGCTAAATTGTCTTGGTGTCATGTTTGTTGTTTGTGCCATGTATTCTCTTGGTTTTGATGATAGCTGAAGTTTCGGTTTTATTTGACACTCCAAGACCCCAGTTCTTCCATAGTCTTGTCCAGGGTTTCCACTGTCCTAATGTTAATAATCAGTTTAATTTTAAAGAGTATTTCATTTCTTAAAGTCCATACTGCATGCAGAAAATGGTCTCCATGTTCTTTGCAGTCTTTCAATTTTTTCTTGGGAGAATTTTTTTTCTGTCAGGGTTTCTGCCAGAGGGTAAAATGGGTAAAATTCCGTACCCTTAAATTTTTCCAGGGTACGGATCCATACCCTCAAAAACGTTGGTACCATTTTTCCATGACATGCCAAACAACCAAACCAAACAACCGGCATGATCGGCACGCGCGGGGATTTTATGCTTCAAAATATGCCTAAAATGGCACCAAATATCGTTTAAAACCTTTTAAAAAATCAACGAAAAAAAGTTTTCAAAAATTTTTTTTTCAAAAAGTTTTTTTTTCAAAAAATTTTTTTTCGTCCGTACCCTCATTTTTTTTCTGGCGGAAACCCTGTCTGTGTATTTTTGCACCACTTATGTATGAAAATCATCTGTGTTTCCTTTTTCAAAACAACCCAAAACTGCATTGATAAGAAAGTGTGTCCTCCTGTGGTTAAAATAGTCACTTTTACTGAAAATCACAGACTGCAACAACCACAGGAGGATACACCTCGTGTCAATGCAGTTTTTGGTTGTTTAATGGGATCCTGAAAGTCCTTAAAATTGGTAATTTAATGCCAGTTGTCAGTGACGGTGGGACCCCTCACCCTGTCACTGATAATTATCCCACCGAATGAAAGTTCGGTATGGATACAGGGAAACTCAGTCCATCCGTCCATCAGTCCGTCCGAATCCCTTCCGGCCTACATGTATAACTTGGCAACAAAGCCAGATTTAATGACTATATTTTCAGGGAAGGTGTGTGGGCAGTCAAAGGTGTGTCGCGCACCACACCCATCCCGATCTGACCTTCAACCTTGACCCTGTGACTTTTGACGCAAATATCCCTTCCGGCCTATAACTTTGCAATGAAGGCAGATTTTGGGTCAGTATTTTCAGGGAAGGTGTGTGAGCAGTCAAAGGTGTGTCGCACACCATAAAGTCCGACACAGCCTTCGCGCGACCCAAAGGAATGTGGAAATACGAAATCTGACAACAGCTTGCAGCAACTTAATTGTGCATGTGAAAGTAGAGGAGAGTATAATTTGGTCATGCTATCCAATCGGTTATTCAAGAGTCATTTATTGAATAAGATTTGTGGTCAGCCTGTGGTTTGTGGTAAGCCTACTTCCGCATTCCACTGGGTCGTGCGAAGGTTGTGTCGGACTATACCCTTCGTGATGTGACTTCGACCTTGACCCTGTGACCTTTGACACAAATATCCCTTCCAGTCTATAACTTGTAGCAAAGGCTGAGAAGGTGTGTGAGCAGTCAAAGATGTGTTGCACACTATCTGTAGCCGGCGTGATACGACCTTTGGCATTGGCCCTGTGACTTTTGACTCAAATATCCCTTCCGGCTCTCAACATTTCAACAAAGGAAACTTTCATTCGGTGGGATTTGCACACACTTTGCGTTGCTCTTGTTGGTATTGCCATGTAATGCCCTTTTCCATAGTCCCACTATCTTCCACTCTAAGTGTCTTGTTTGTACTCACAGAGATTGTCTGGGATCCTCTTGTCTCAGAATTTGCTGCTTACAATCAGTGTCTCTGTCAGTGCCAGAGGGTACATATGGATTTTCGGAAACTCCGCAATTCCTGAAATTTTCACCTGTAAAATCTTCCAGTGTCTGCATAGATGGATATCACCATCAGAAATTTTCAAAATATTTGATTTAATTTAACTTAAAATGGCAACTTTGTTGGGATTTTTGCACTCTGCTTTCAAGTCCAGTGGTGAACAGCACTCTGAGATAACCCCTCATAAGTTCCTGCACGTGACGTTATAGTTCTTCCGGTTCCCTATAGCATGTTTTCTTGTCCAATTATTGATTACAGTTGCATATCACTTTGTCTTCCTGCTTCACTTTGGAGGAGAAAAGTGAGTTTGTGATCTCTATTTTATATACTGTGAATATCAGTACTAAGGCCACGCTTTTTAGCTCACTGGGGTGAGCTATTACGATGGTGCAGCGTCCGTCGTCCGTCGTCGTCGTCGTCCGTCGTCGTTGTCCGTTAGCAGGGCACGTTTCGTAACCGCTGGAGCTATTGATCTGAAACTTGGTACATATATACCCCTAGGTCAGATGACCCACGACACCAAGTTTCGGTCCGATTCGACTCTCAGTTTGGCCACCAGGTGGCGGAAACCAAAAACACAAAAAGTACAATAACTCCTGAACTAATGACTAGATCATCTTCAAATTTTTATCATAGGTGTAGCTAATAAGGATACATAACATATATAACGGGTTTTTGATTTGACCTACTTTTCAAGGTCACAGAGGTCAAAGTTCGACAAAAGTGACGAACCTGCCACAGTTTGTCATTATTTCACCGAGCAACTTCATATCTTGCATAAACATGCATTGGAGGGGTACCTTAAAAAATACCAAGTTTCGGCCCGATTCGACATCCAATATGGCCGCCAGGTGGCGTAACCTGAAAATCAAGTAAGTGCTATTACTCAGGAACGGCTTGACGCAGAGTGCTCAAATTTGATATTTACCTCCATCTAGATGACCTTTACATGCATGTCAAATTTCGGCCTGATTTGACTTCAAACATGGCCACCAGGTGGCGTAACCCAAAAATCATCAAAGTGCTGTAACTCAGGAACGCCTTAACCCAAAGCGCTCCAATGTGCTATGTGGCCCCCTGCAGATGACCTTTATGTCCATGTGAAGTTTCGGCCCGATCGGACATCCAATATGGCCGCCAGGTGGCGTAAGCCGGAAATCATCAAAGTGCTGTAACTCGGGAATGCCTTAACCCAAAGCGCTCCAATGTGCTATGTGGCCCCCTGCAGATGACCTTTATGTCCATGTGAAGTTTCGGCCCGATCGGACATCCAATATGGCCGCCAGGTGGCGTAACTCGAAAATCATCAAAGTGCTGTAACTCAGGAACGACTTGACCCAAAGCGCTCCAATGTGCTATGTGGTCCCCTGCAGATGACCTTTATGTACATGTGAAGTTGCAGCCCGATCGGACATCTAATATGGCCGCCAGGTGGCATAACCCAAAAATCATCAAAGTCTTTTCTGGGAATGACTTGACCCAGATTGCTCATAACTGATATGTACCTCCCTCTGTCATTAGACTATTATGTCCAACCCAGTGAGCACATGGTCCATGGACCATTTCATTTATTCTTTGGTTTACGGGCCCGCCGACGTGGCAAAATGCCATATCAAAAAAAAAGAATTGGGAAAATCAGTTTCTTTCATTGCCGCCAAAGTTCCCGATATGCAAAAGAGGTCTTATAAAAAAAAACCCAAACAAATGGAGTTGTTTTTATTCCCGCTGACCTGGATTTCAGCAGTCATGATCAGCTAAAAAGACATGTAAATAAAACCAAATGGTCTTGGCCTATTTCCCGGCAGCGCGGACGGAAACAAGCAGAAAAGACGCATTTATAAAGAATTTTTTGGTTTTTTATTGCCACCGATTTGTCTAACTTGTCATTCTAAAGCTGAAAATGAACTGAACCGAAGCTTTTTTTAATTTTTATTTCGTCCTCCGTACCTGGGCTCAAAATCTTTGTGCCCGTAAACGAAGAATATAATAACCGTGGCCTTATGATAATATACATGTAGTTTTACTTATATCTGTAAGTCATATTTTTCAGTGTCTCAACCTGTCTATAATTCAATTCCATCTTTTTTCTTGTTTTGTTTTGATTCTATTTGTTTTCTTTTTCAGCCTTCTTTATTTTAGGTGCACTGAATGTCATCTTTGGTACAGGCGGTTTCATAATAAATCTAAAGCAAATGAGGCAAGACTTTGGCATGTCAAGGTTGGCCTATTTCACTCATATTTCCTGGTCCATCATACATTTAGTCTTCTACTTCCTGATTGCATTCTTCTACCTCCAAGGTTTGGATGATGATGAAACACTTGAACATGTTGGTGGTACGATTCAGAGTAGAAAAATGTTGGAATTAGATGATGATGATGATGATAATGATAATGACGATGATAATGATGAGTAGTTTAGATTAACTCGCTACAAAGTGGTTCAAAAACTCACCTATTATAGAACCACTGGGTGCAAAGTGGTTCAAAAACTCATCTACGGTAGAACCACTGGGCGCAATATACCGGTATGCTAACTGTGACCATCTTCGATGATCGAAGGCCGATCTGCTCTACACTGCGTTGTATCGCACATCACCCTTCGAGAAATAGACCAGTCGGCGGCGTATCTTGGCACGATGCCAACTTTACCGGGCGACCAATCATATTGCACTTTATATCGGGTCTTCGGCTACCACTCTTTGTACCACGATTCAAATTTTACAACACCGATTCTGATTGGCCTCTTCTTCTCGAGGCGGCAGATACGCCGTGGACCGGTCACTTTCTCGAAGGGTGATGTGCGATGTAACGCAGTGGAGAGCAGATCGGCCTTCGATTATCAAAGATGACTGTGACCAAATGAAAATATAAAATAAACTGCCTCAGTAGTTTCAAAATATTAATATTGAATAATGTAATATGTTATATGTTACACATTTCAACAATTGTTTTCTCTAGAACGTAGATATTTTAAAATGTATTCACATTGTGAAATCTCTTTAAACTCACCACAGGGTCGGTGAGAACACAGGTGCCTGGAGGACTGTCACAAAAAGGATTATAAACACACAGGAGGCATAAAACTCGCCTTGGTTCATCGCCGAAGGCGATGCCGGGCGAAGCGCTTCGCTCGGTGATGAACCAAGGCGAGTTTTACGCCTCCTGTGTGTTTATAATCCTTTTTGTGACAGTCCTCCAGGCACCTGTGGTGAGAATGAGATGTCCGAACCCACAGACAGGATTAAAGCCCTACAGTCACGAGAGCTACCGTAGCTGTCGATTCACATTTTGGTTCGAACACTCGTTGAAAAAGTCAACGTGAAAGTGGCATGCTTCCATGTGAAATAATCTGATTGATGATCGACTCTGACCACAACACTTGTTTTTCGTCATCTAACTTTTGCTAAGAAACTTTCTCACATTTTTGTTCGAACCAAAATGTGAATCAACGGCTACGGTAGCTCTTGTGATTGTATGGCTTTAACTTGGGTTGATGTTTCACCAATTACATTGCACCAATAATTGTTTAATTATTTCTGTTCAATTCGCACACAAAATTGCAAGTGCAGTGCTCAACAAATTGGTTGCCCGGACGCCCGGGACCTTCAGAAAAACTGCTGGGCAAGCTCAAAGTCACTGAGCACTTGTCCGTGGGCAAGTACCAAAATAAAACATATCTTTCAATAGAACATAGAATATAACCATTGGGCAAGTGACAATTTGGTCTGGACAAGGAGAAATTTACTTTGAAGTTGCCCGGGACAAGTGAGCAAAAATCTGATTTGTAGAGCACTGAAGTGTGATAGTGCAGAAAATAGAGACAGGTTCCAAATATTATAAAATGTGAAAATAGAGGAAGTTCCAAATTGTAAGCTGTGCAATAGCCTATTACAGAAAATAGAGAATGTTCCAAATATTGTAGACTGTGCAATATTGCAGAAAATAGAGAAAGTTCCAAATATTGTAGACTGTGCAGTATTGCAGAAAATAAAGACAGGTTCCAAGTATTGTAGTGCAATATTGCGGAAAATAGAGAAAGTTCTAAATATTGTAGACAGTGTGCAGAAACATTTTTTTTCTCAATAAATTGCATCAATGTATTAATATTTTGAGAGTATTTCATGCAATATGTGGTTGCAAGAATTTGCATGCAACAAATTGCTAGTGTAGACCTTTAGCATCTGTGAATTCAAAGGAATTTTGTTGCTATCTTTTATTCTTTCATTTACATGTATTTAAAGGACAGTTTTGGAGCTAAGGTTATTTTCAAAAGAGAACCAGCTCAGTGAACTGGAGACATCATGTAAAGCCACGTTTACCTGACACGCGGTAAGCGGAATGCAGATCGTGGAAACGGAATGCGGAATATAGACATCTGTTTGCTCCAAGCCATCCATTTATCTGCACCTGGTAAGTGGGTTGTGGAACGCGGAAAGACCAATCACTCGGTGTAGCGATTTTTCTGTCCGGAATAAAAATCCACGCACTACAGAACACCAAACTGGCCCCATGCTTTCAAAAACAGAAGTGATACTGCCTGCAGATAAATGGAACACGCGGAATGTTTACAGCATTCCGTATACCGTGTTTCGGTTCCGTGATCCGCATTCGCTTACTGTGCTTACGTCATGGCATGGCACAACAGGGAGTTTCAGAGTCCGTCATGCGTTTGTGGCGTGTAAGGCGGAAAAAGAAGAAATGAAGTAAACTCAAGCAGATTCTAATTGCGCACTGTCTTTAATGTTATGATGTCATAGCAGAACTCAAATGTTTGTGTCGCAAAATCATTTTTTGCCACGAAATCATTTTAACACGCCATAAAATCATGCCTGCAGACAGCGTTGCCGCAGATGTGGGCTTCCCTCACTGACTTGTATGCAAAACATTAAAAATATCATGTCCATTGTAATGCTTACATTGTTGTTTTGTTATAAAATATCAATATTTAATAAAGTATGAAAGTATTTAACTAAAGGGTTGTCTCCACTTTCTTTTGTCATGGACGGTTGTTTTGCCTTCTCCCAGTGTTGGAGAATGTATGATTGTAAATAAAATGCAATACGTGCTACCCAAGGAACGAGAGCTCTTCTTCCTGGGGCAAAGATTGATAAGCAGTAGTTTAACAACATTGTCAATAGAGGTCTCCCTTAACGCTACTTTTGGTCCCGGGGGGTCACTCCCTGGTTCAACATTACCCCATGTGCATTCCTAAAAAATACCGTGCTATGCGCACTTAAGACCCCTCGGCTGTGGGTGTAAATTGATTTATGTGTTCACTGAACATTGCATTGCTGAAGACAGATGACCAAAAACTTGTGACCATCTGTGGTTGGTCGCAGATTCAGCTGAAAATGATAGGTTTGTGAAGGATTGACATATACACCTTTCCACCNAAGCCTAGGCGCCAGCATATTTCTCCCACCAGATAATTTCCTCCTGCTCCCGCACAAGGCCCATCCTGAATTATAACTTTTCTCCTGCCCGCAACAAAAGGCA
Source organism: Notospermus geniculatus (assembly GCA_002633025.1). Classification (NCBI taxonomy): domain Eukaryota; kingdom Metazoa; phylum Nemertea; class Pilidiophora; order Heteronemertea; family Lineidae; genus Notospermus; species Notospermus geniculatus. The sequence goes on along the minus strand of NMRB01001790.1, from coordinate 79,735 downwards.
ATGTTCCGTCGGCAACAGCAGCGGGAGGTGGCTGACAGAGCGGGAAAGGCAGCGGGACTTGGCACGCTGACTGTGTTCATCGCACGGGAGGGGGCGGGGGATATTCTTTCAGCCAGCTGGAGGGGTGGGGATCATGAATTCACTGATCCCGCCAGAGGGGGCCTTTTCAAAAAGCAAGGAACACACATGGCCAGTGTGGGGAGTGACCCCCCAGGGGCGGATCTAGGATTTTGGCAACGGGGGGGTTCAGCACCAACAAATGGAACGATAAGTACATGATGCAGGAAAATGCAATGTAAAAATGATTAGGGTTTGTATCCGAAGCCACTTACGGCGCTGCTACTCATGTTAAAGAGTCAAAGCGCGTTGGCGTGGGCCGAAGGTCATTGGCCCGACGGGGGGTCTGGGGGGCCACCCCCAGGAAAACTTGAAAATCTAGATGCTCTGAGACGCGTTCTGGGGCATTTTCCTGTGAGATTTGTTCCTAAAAACCAGGTCCGAAATCAGTGTTTTTATGTCAAATAACCCAGAAATCTTAGTGGCTCATTTCATACGGAAGGCACTGAGGGTGGTTACAAAGGGGGCAGAATAATTGTGCACTTTGGTCATTCAGCAATCAGCCCTGTCCTCCTCAACACGTTGCTTTGAATGCGAGGGCACTGTTTGCAAAGGGGGTGGGGTGAGGTCGTTCACACCGCCGACCTGGAGGCGCCTATGGCTCTGGTTTTTACGTCGTGGCACCTGGAGAGTGGGGGTCGGAATTACCTAGACCTTCGATTGGATGCTATCAGTGCCATGGGAACACTTTTGTATGCTCCGCACTCTTCGTTAAACCAGAAATGCAGTTTTTAAAAATGGTCACCGTGGCCGCCAAGGGGGNNNTACCCCCCCCCCCCCCCCGGGCTTTTGGTAGTACCATAAAAGATGTCTAATACTTCCATGGTTGGGCAGGACTATTGCAAGACCATTCAACGGGGATGCAAATTTGATCATCTGTTGGACGCTGATGCTGGCATCTGAAGTACGAATCTAGCTTTCAGATTAATCATAATGGCTATCACCTTCCTCACAGAATGCTCGGCATGACACAAGCGAATTTCGAGTTCAACAACGTCGTGGGGCTGTAGGTCAGACCTGACTTCTGAGTTCGCCCAAGGTAAAGTTTATTCCATATACACGTACGTTTGGCAAATCGCAATTCGTTAACTTGGAAATCGATCAAACCGCTTCATGCAATTGCCTTTCGCAGTAGGGGAAGACTAGTCCAGTAAAGAGCGGACTAATACCGGTAATTTTGAAACAGCATCTTCAGCACTTGGGTCTCCTGTGTCATGTATTACACAAACTCATCTTGATCATTGCTGTCTTGTCAGCATCTTGACTACCAAGGGTTGTGACCTCGCTCCGCCCTCCGACTCGCACAAACCCTTGACGAACTTCGCTGTGGTAAGCTGTTTCCAACGGGATGTTCCTGTTTGTGGACTGACTGACTTCCGCTATTAGTTTTTGTTTTTCATCATAGATTGTTAACATTTGCAATAAACCTGAGCATTTCTAAATACCACGTCAGTTTTTCTGTACACCTACCTTCCTTCTCTGGTTTACAAAATTTTCGTTATTTTTGTTCAAAAGCATAGTTCATGCGAGTAGTGGGTAAATCGCAATTGATAGAATGGCTGGACAATTTGTGACCATCCTCGTTCCTAATAGTACTTTCCAACCACAAAATACACAGCGGTTGGTTTACCTGGCTTGTTGCCAACCACCTGGTAGTGAGGTTGGTTACAAGTGTCCTGATTGGTGCACGGCAACTCGAGGTGCGAGAGAAACACAAATCACGGCGAAGTTCTCCATGGGTTTGTGCCTACGAAGTATGAGGTAGTACAGACACATGGTAGGTCATGATGTCTTGTCAGTTAATACCTGAGGTCAGTTCAGTGCGATTCCCCAAACGTATATTGGCATAAATTTTAATAATGCTCTTCTGGGGAGAAACCCAATCATGAAGACTGATGCTGGCTGTGGTGATGAGAGGCATTTAGAAGAGACTAGAGTCTCTAGAATGCCCCCCCCCCCCTTATGGAACAAATTACATGTAACAGGGGCGGATCCACGATTTCGGGAAAGAGGGGGTGCACTGTGCTAGAAACATTGAAATCTGCGGTGAATTTCAATGATTTGCTCCATATTTCAGAATTTCACGGTCGATTTTACAGATTTCTGGCCGAAAGGGGGGCATGTGCCCCCTGGATCCGCGCCTGTGTAAGGTGATAAAACAAAGAAAGAAAGCATCTGTTTTGATAAAAATTTATTATCCATTACTCAACTATTAAGCAATAATTATCAAGGGGAGATCTGAAGTCTTCAATCTGCACTTGGGCATCGACTGAAAATGTACCTACAGATAGGCCTACTCGTCAATGTATGGCCGATACCAACATGACACATTCCTGCTTGAGCAATATTGTAGAACAGTACCAAAACTGCAAGAAAAAGAGGGAGAATGTCGCTTAACCAGGAAACTGCCTGGTAAATAGGTTATTCTCATCACACGAAAATTTCCCGAGTGAGCTCTTTCTCGGTTCCGTACTTATGCCGTGTTCACACTAGGGTTTTATATCGAATCGAATTCGCAATAAAGGCTTATTCCGATACAATGCGGAATGCATCACACTCAAATCGCTGTATCTCACTTTTATTCCGATTCAACGAAACCGGTATTTATATCGGTTTCGATGCACGTTAGCCAAATTGAAATACATGTAGTTATCGCGAAACAGATTTGCAGTGCGACCAGCTTATCCCGGAACAAGCTGAACGGGCAATGACCTTCAGACCGAGCATGCCCAGTATCGCTTGGCAATCTTATTTCCATTTTAGCGAGCGGGAAAACGAGTTCATATTTTACACTAACAAAGGCCGCACCATCATGTACTGCACAGTACCGGTATACATTCAATGTAGGCCGAACGCAGTTTATTGCGTGTTTAGTGTGACGCATTTTGTTTCGCATCGAAATCGGTTTAGTTGTAGTGTGACCCGACCTGGCGTAACCAAATCGATTTCCGTATTTTGATTTATGGAAACCGATTTCGATGCGCAATAGGTGTGAACGGAGCATTAGGTTCAGGTAGAACGGTCAAAATACAGAGTATATCAACCAAATGCAAAACCATTCAACAATTGTTTTTCAAGAGTAGCCCATTCATTTAAATCCTTCATTGGAATATAACTGTTTATCACAGTTCACTTCGGTAATGTTCAGCAAATGTTTTGACCAATTCCAAAATTCATGTCCACTCGTTGCAACAATACATGTACGTTCACAAATCATCAAACCAAAGAATCAAAAACCAGCGGAAAAAATGATACCAGTCTCCCTGTCCCAGGAAAGAAAAATAAATAAGCACAGACCAAATACAAAACTGATGAAGACATTTTCTGTACCCATTCTGAAACGGAGGTGAAGTTTTGAAAATCCTCTGTGATCCCTGCAATTTTAGAGAACAGGGTCCATATTCATAAACACACTTAAGTCAAAGTGTGATACTTATCTTTTGTGTTGAACAAAGGATAAGTGTCACACTTGGATGAATATGGGCCCAGGAGCATAGCTGCACACTGCAGCAGCCAATACCATCGTGGTGATGCTTTGGTTGTTTCACTTAGGCCTACATGTAGTTTACATAGAAGTATACGGTCTACAGACACGTGCGAACAAAAGTTTCCTTGTCATGAACCCTTTGTTAGGCCATTGTTCGCCTCCATGTCCGTATACCATATACCTCAATGTAAACCAGGCCTTATGTCACTGGGCAACATTCAACTCTACTGTTTTGAACACATTTATGGGGGTTATGAAATCAAAACGATGGTCCCATTTTCTCCCATGTACATATACATGTACTGTTGGAAACCGCAAGCAATGTCGGAACAATAATACGATTACAGGAGGCAGCCCAATCAGAGTAATGGACTTACAATTCAAATGTCTGGGTGCAATCTGAAATTACCGTATACGCAAATATTTTCATGGCTAAAATATTTAGCGGTTGGGGTCCATAAGTACCTTTTTGCATGGATAAATATTCGCGGTTGGGGTCCGATGTAAGATTTCAAAAACACTGCATTTTCAATGGTGCACGGTGTAATTCAGTGCAAACCACAATGTATTACGGGATGTAATAGAATTTGCGGGGATTCAGTTCGCGATTTTCGCGATAATTTTTATTCGCGAAAATATTTGCGTATACGGTAGCTGATCCTTCTCAAGGCATCGTACAATAACTCATCTGCCCCTAGGTCTGAGCAGACAGAATCTTCTCAGGGAAAGTTTCTGAAAGCCTTGGTAATGAATTGAAAAGAATATGAAGAAACATTCTTCAGATGGTTGATAGGAACAATCTTTCTTCAAATATTTCCCAATCAACACCACAGGATGTGAGAAAAGTGAGAGGAGATGCCATCTGCTGGACTCTGGGGGCAGATGTGATAACACAGAAATACTTTCATCTGTGTCACCACAACTGCCACTGTCATTGATATTTTACACACTTCGTTCTTCCCGAAAAGGTGAATCATCTCCCCTCCCCATCATTTCAGGTACCGTAAAGCGAAATATGTTCGCAGGGAAAAATTTCGCGAAAATCGCAAATTGCTGCGGTGCTTGCTAAATTATTTCTCTGCGAATGCAAATTATCCAACATCAATGACTCATCAGCACCAGTTGACCAATGCAGTGTGGGGATTCCCATCATGACATCATTCCCGGAGTCTCCCTTGAGCCCGGAACGAGTGTTTACAGATAACAAGTATTGCGGTATGCAGTACAGGTTTTGCCAGGATATACAGCTTCCTGCTTCCTGAGAAGTGTGGTGTCGATCTTCATTATTCAGGGTGCGCCACTCGCGAATGTATTTCCCTGCAGAAAATTTTTATAAGGCCTTTTACCGTGAATATTTCTCCCGTGAATGTTGAATTTCTAGGTCATTCGCGAACATTTAGGACGCAAAAATATTTCGCTTTACGGTATATTACAAATCGCCAAGGCTGATGCCCCCGTGAGCCATTTGATGGTAGCAGAAGGAAAAAGAATACCGGTACAACAGAAATTCAGTAATAATAGTACCGAGTATCAAGTACTAAATAAATAGTATCTGGTACTAAATAAATAGTCTCCCCTTCAGTGCACACTTCACGGAACAATACATGTGACAAACTCATCATTGTCAAGCCAAGACCAGGCTGAGGAAGTCTGACTTTCAACTTTGACCACAGCAATAAATCATTTCAAAATAAAGGTTGGAACCACCAAGACATACATTCCAACTTCTGTGTGCTACACACTATTCACTAAAATTGGATCTGTCCACTGTGGTCGTTCTAATGGTTACACCGGTTAGATTTACCTTGACTGTTCAAAACGGCCCTCAGAGTTGAGGGGTCTAGAAATAGCCTTGTGGGGCTGGCTTTAATTCATTTATCAACAATGTTTGGATCATAATTCATATGAATGTTATTAAGACTGCCCCATCTCAATGGGGCGGCCTTCACTGTTTTTACTGAATTTCTTTCTCTGGATCTCTCTCGCCATCCAATCTGTGGTTTCACCACGATAACTCAAAAAGTATGTCATGTATCACACCAAAAGTTTCAGGAATAATATAGATATGCATATACCGTATTTTCCGCACCACTAACCGCACCGCCCTAAGGCCCACACCCCCATAGATCATTACTAAATCCTCAGAAGACAACACTGCCGTATCACCCGCGGGTTATAACGCAATTTGTAAAATCTTTCAGACATCGTCTGAGGGATGGGCGCATGAAAATGGACTTAGAATTTCACCAATTTCACGCGTGAAAAAGTGGCCTACGGCTAGGATCAAACCCGGCGCACCGGATTAATGGCCACATGCCTTACTGCATGAGCTAGCAGGCCAGCTGGTCGACCCAGAAAATTTTGGGTGTATTACCCGTACAAGCAGTAGCTGTATATAATATATAATGCTGACCCTAACTCTAACCCGACCATAATCCTGACACTAACGCTAACACCCTATTAACCTAAGACCCTAACCTACACCCTAACCCTAACCTAACACCCTATCCTAACCCTAACATTACCCCCCACGACCCCTAGTCCCAGGGGTAATCTATCGACGACTGTTGCTGACACTACCTAAACCGCCTGCCTGTAGCTGCTTTTACAGGTGCTACCCTCTACAGAATGTTTGTCTAACTAAATATCTATAGCCCAACATACCATGGACGATGTCTGGAAGATTTACCAAATTGCGCTTATAACATGAATGATTCTCGTGAGAGGAGCACAACAGATATACCCAATGTCATGTCAAGGTGACAGTGACAACTCGGGTACTCGAACGAACTAAACCGAACTAAAGCCTCATTTTCAATCAAACAAAATGGCTTCACTGGCAATGCCCACGCCGTTTACCAAGTTGACATGTTTTTACGCCAGAATTTTGTGCATATTCATGAAAACAGGCCTATGGAACAGGCAAGGAACAATAAAGTCTGGATTTTAGATATCTTCCTGAACTTATGCATGGTTATAGGGTCATTATGGGCATTAATCCATGTAAGAACTGCACCGTGGTATCACCCGCACTCACGATTTTGGGGGCCTTTTTGCAGAAAAAGTCGTGGGTCTTATGCCGGAAAATACGGTATTGCCACTTTTTCTCGGCAGCCTGTGCCACTCTCCAACCCAGGGACTAACTATGTTCTCGGCAAATTCACACAATTTACTACATGTATGTACATTTTGTAATGCATTTTTGTAGTCTGTTTTGCTGCCACTAGGTGGCTCCCTCTACGTTGGAGGTCAAATAATGCATTAGAGATCAATACCGTGCTCCTTTAAATTCAGGGTCAACAGGTATGGTAACAGGTACAAGGTACGACCTGGCACCCCTCAATTTCCCCTATACAAAAGATTCCAGCAAGTCTTCGGAGGGCCAATATGAGGTGTAAACAATAAAACGACCACAGTGATGGACTGCGATAACTCACTTCAAATCAATCCAGAATATCAATACCACTATGAGAAATGTCGCATTTATGAAATTTGTGCGGTCTAGGAAAACCCGTCGGAAGTCGCTGAATGATCAACAAGGGCTGTCAGATTGCCTGTGCATTGATCTGCTATTGTTTACCTGTTACGTAGTACGTTTCAGCTATTGAAATGTGCGGGTTCACCAAGGCCATTAACACTTCCCTCAAACGCGACCGCCGGGTTTTCCTCAACCGCCTCACAAATTCTGATGGCTCATCAAAAATGTAACCAGATGATTATTTCCTTTTCAAACAATGAGTCAAACGGAATGCCAAAATAGTAAACCAGGGGCCTGTTTCATAAAGTGACTTTAAGCTAATGGTACCAATAACTCAACGCATTTTCCATTTGGTTAAAGGTACCATTAGCTTAAAGTCACTTTATGAAACAGGCCCCTGGCCATTATTTGGGTTTCTAACTATTTCATGAAGTTTGCAACTCAAATATCTGCCAAATTCAGGATGAATTTTCCAGGACTGTTATCACTGTCCAAGTTCGCCACTGCTACTCTGTACCGGCAGGATTCCGTTCTATCGTTCTGAAGACCTGAATCGCAAGCAGCTGTTCAATTAATTCAGAAAAACACCTGAGATTTTGTCGATGATACGTTTTCTGAAAAACATCCCAAGACACAGCGTCTATGATGTATGTACCCCAAACATGCTGCCTGAGACTCAACAGTGATACCAAGTGGTTGCTCTAAAGTGACTTTAAGCTAATGGTACCAATAACTCAACGCATTTTCCATTTGGTTAAAGGTACCATTAGCTTAAAGTCACTTTATGAAACAGGCCCCTGGCCATTATTTGGGTTTCTAACTATTTCATGAAGTTTGCAACTCAAATATCTGCCAAATTCAGGATTAATTTTCCAGGACTGCTGTCACTGTCCAAGTTCGCCACTGCTACTCTGTACCGGCAGGATTCTGTTCCATCGTTCTGAAGACCTCAATCGCAAGCAGCTGTTCAATTAGTTCAGAAAACACCTGAGATTTTGTCGATGATACATTTTCTGAAAAACATCCCAAGACACAGCGTCTATGATGTATGTACCCCAAACATGCTGCCTGAGACTCAACAGTGATACCAAGTGGTTGCTCTCAGAATGCTGTCCTTTGGGAGGTTCTCTGTGATTAAAACACCACTGATAATAGCCAAATTCATTGTCTATGGAAGTCTATTTGCTTCATTTGACTAAACCAGCTTTCTTTGCCTCTGTTTCGTATATAAGAAGACGCCACATTTTTACAACGAACACCTCTGCCTCCTCATCAAGCACCTGAAATAACACAAAGAGAACTCTAAATTGCAACATTACAGTAAATATTTCTGGAACGAAGAGAACTAGCCTCGTTTACACCGAGGAAAAATAACCGATCTCGGACCTGTCCAAGCACGGATCGCCAAAAAAATAGCAAGTGTAAACGGGACAAGCGTGCCAGGAACGGTTCCCAACTGAACCGAGCCGAGACCACCAGTTGGAGGTGATCTCGGACCGGTCCAAGCACGGATCAGTTCGATAGTACTGCTGTGTAAACGGTAACCGATCTTGGCACGGTTGCTAAATTGTGTTCTGCACATGCGCGAATTATTAATGATATAATTAGCGGGAATTTCTGACTGATTTTGCATGGAGGCATCCATTTTGGCGATTATGTAGTCTCGCGCAGCCAGCCGTTTAGTTCCGCAGTACTGCTACACAAACATCTGGCACAAAACACCGTTATTGCTGTGATACAGTGAATCGTGGGTAGTGCTGTAGAAGGTCACGTGACATAAAATGGCTGCTTCCATTATTGGACTACATTTCAGCTCACAGCCTTCCAAAATGTCTGAATCTGGCAATGAATCGATTGGTGAAGTGATCTGAGACAGCGTCTGGGACAGCATCAACTTATTGGAGTTGAATTTTAGGTCGAGAACTGAGCAGGAATTGTGTATCCATATGGAAGACGAGGTCGAGAAAACCCAACTGACATTATATGGTCGTCGCCATGATGAGATCACATCTCTTGCCTAATCAGCAGCCGGATTGTGATTTTCAAATGGAAGGAATCGGCGGATGGAAATGAATGACCAGCTCTGTCCCTGATTAGCCAATCAGCATCCAGACCAGGATCTTGGTCTGCTCGTAACAGAAAAAGTGGGATTATGACCCAGACGCTTATCCGATCCCCAGATGCGGAACAGCAGCTGGGTGACCGAGACTAACGATTATGATAATAATGAAGACAAACTTACCATAGCCACATCATCAAGTATACCCTGTGGAGAACTGTGTAACATGACCTTCTGACATATGAACTCTGTCAAAGTGGCCTCTTCTTCACCGATATATTCAATGATTTTCTTATTCACCCATGGTTTTATCCGTTTATTCATTAAACCCTGCAAGACAAGGAACAAATATTTTTTTTGCTGGGTGAATAATAGATTCCAGATAAATATACAACAGAAAATTGAACAACCACATTGAACTTAGCTCCAGGTTGAAATGGAACAACCTGGTTTGGGGCTTTTCTGCTCATGCTACAAAATTAGTCACCATAAAGCTGGGCACACACTAAACAGTTAGGCCTAATTCCTATGACCGGCTGACACACATAAAATACCATCCACAAATACCAGGAGCTTTCCCTCAACCTTTGAAGGCTTAACTAGATGTACAGCAATCTCATACTCAGACTTCAACATTGCCACATTGAACTCTGTAAATGCCATTCAAGGGAGATGAATTTCAGACCATTGCACAAGCAATTGTTTAGGAATTCGAAGGAGTTTGTACGTAGTTCCTTTTTTATACCGGTAATAAAACATTGAATACCCACTGGAATTTAAAATAGTAGTATTTTTACAAATACCGTACGCGAACAAATTTTAATTTTTGGGACGATTACTTTATCAAAATAATTTGTAAAATCGATGAGCACAAGAATCTTGTGCTTGGTTTAACCATTTTCAGAGGTGTTAGCTGAGGAACGATGGTGGCGACCTCTTCAGATTGGATTTACAGATTATCTGAAACATGCACCAACGCGGTGAGGAATGTGCACCAACGAACTCCAATGATTGCACCAATGACTGATCGAGTCATTGATTTCCTCTGTGAAATACAGTAAACCCTCGCTATAACGTACCTCGTTATTACGTACTCCCGGATATAACATACATTTTCCATGGACCCCAAATTTTTACCCAAAATGTTATATTTCCTTGAAATCCCCCGCACTCAGACTCAGCCGATCATTGTACATGTTAAGTGTATACTTTGTACAATAATGTACTGTAAACTGTATGTCTCCCCGTCACACCACGCTAATGAGCTTGGGTCAATTAACACGAGTTGTCTTCATGCTTAGTTTGTTTGGCTGTTATGACTGTAAGTAGGCCTGATTATGACAATTCATCATCAAAAGAATGAAAGGTTCGTCAGACACGCTCTCAAGTTACTATTAAATGGACAATATCCCTGCCAAGGCACCTTCCCAGCAGGCACCGCACGCATGCGTAGATCTATTCCAGATTCGCGAAAAAGGTACCAATGCCCAGTTTGCCGTCAGACCCAGTTTGCGGCGCAGAATTTGGATGCTGCCGAATGTAAATATTGTGGTAAAATTCAAACTAAATCATAGAATAGTACCAATTGTTTCATTTTTTGCGATATTCGTGAAGCAGTCGCGGCGATCGCCGTAAGACCCGCGAAAACTGGTACCGCCGTCAAATAGTCTGCATGCGACGGTCGGCACTACGGTCCCTGTGCACGTTCGCCATTCAAAATGCACACGCCAAAAGCCTTCCTCGCTATAACGTACACCTCGCTATAACGTACATTTTGCGTGGATCCCGACGTGTACGTTATAGCGAGGGTTTACTGTATCCACACTTCTCCTCTAGACAAACTCCGCAATAAAGGAAAAACTGAACTCACCGTGTCTACCATATCCCAGTCTAATGAATAAGCAAATAACTCTTCCTTTCCTGTTGGAATCTGTTCGATTAAATTCTTAATGTACTGTCGTTTCTCTTCAGCAGTTGTTGGCAGTTTACTTGACGTGACCGGGTTGTCTTCCATGGAATCAGGCAGTGTCAGTTTTCGTTTCTTAAGTTCTGTCTCATCATCATCTTGATTGAAGACTTCGCCGACAGTGAGTTTTTTCCTCTTACCTGGAGGCTCACTGGGACTTTCAGCTAAAAGAGGAAGAGAAGTCTTGACCTTGGTTACCGAACTAAGAATACATCCATCAAACTAGAATTTAAGAAATTTGTGTGGCAGTCTACGAAAACCCGTCGGAAGTCGCTGAGTGATCAACAAGGGTTGTTAGATTGCCTGTGCATTGATCTGCTACTGTTCACCTGTTACGTACAGTAGTACATTTCAGCTATTGAAATGTGCGGGTTCACCAAGGCCATTAACACTTTCCTCAAACGCGGCATCCGACGGGTTTTCCTAGACCGCCTCACATGTTCAGCACACATTGCAGTTGGGCTTGGTATTAAGGCAGCAATGATGAATATGCACGTGGGACTTCTTGTATTAGACTGGTTCCCGTCGTTATCGCTACATGGCGCTTGGGTATGCATACCGAAGCGCCGCGTAGTGATAATGACGAGAACGAATCTAGTCTAGTATGTCTTCATCCAGTTTGGCATACTTGATCCAACTTGGGAAATCATTATCATACTCAGTGTTATAAATTCTGGACACTGCACTGTTCGGAATGCGAACAGCCATGACAGCCTCTGCTGGGTACGAGATTGCTTAGTCAGGTACCGGTACGCCTTACGAACTCATCGCCCTAACGACGTACTTAAAGGCACATCTCTCAAGCCCTAGGCTCGAGTGATGACTCATCCAGGTAGCTAAACTCCCTACCAGTTGTGTACCGCACCCCCTTCTGTTTACTCGCTCTCCACAACTGCTTAACTTCGTAAAATTCGCTGCGTTCGGTCAACAGATGGCGCTCTCCACAACTGCTTAACTTCGTAAAATTCGCTGCGTTCGGTCAACAGATGGCGCTGAGAGTCGACCAATGAGAGCACCGAGCAACCGGTAACCAAGCTGGCCTGAGACACTTTTTCATTGGCCGAGCGGTTCGTAGCCATGGTAGCACAAGAACATCCGTTGCCAACGGGCCAAACAGTTCTGAAAGCAGCGTGTTGATAGGCTGTAAAACTCGCACCAGGACCTGACGCCATCTGTTGACCAACCGCGGCAACTTCCACGAAGTAAAACAGTTGTGGAGAGCGGGTAAACCGAAGGGGGCGCGGTACACAACTGTGTAGGGAGTTTACCAGGTAGCTTGTAATGCGTAGTACCATAATGCATGACAGGATGCACTATGAGAACCTCTCCTTGCAGTGCTCCAGCAGGAAATGACTGCTGACCTATTTTTCTCCACCTTTTATAGCCCAGGTGGGGGTTTAACGTAAACGCACTACACTGCATGAAAATGCACAACATGACACCATAATGACAAAGTTAGCGTAGCAAAGTGAAGTGGTTAAGATTGTGCCAATAACAACAACTGCTACTTACAAGTAGATGATTCTTCTTTGACTGGGCCAATGAAAGGTTCTGGTGGTACAATGGCTATAGGTTTCTCTTTTGGTTCCTCTTTCAACACCTCGTGTTGTTCCTCTTTGACTGCATGTACAGGAGGTGGCTCAACCGGTGAGGGAGGCTGCTCTGGTTCAATTAACTTCAGCTGTGGACGTAAATGCTCTTTCCTTTGCTCTTCAAGCTGTAAAAAGAAATGACATTTTTAGGTCACTTGTAAATGACATTTTTAGGTCACCTGTACATTTTGTTAAGTTTCAGGTACCGATGAACCCCCCAACAAGAAACAAGAGCAATGCAAAGCGTGTGCAAATCCTACCGAACGAAAGTTGCCTTTGTTGAAATGTTAAGAGCCGGAAGGGATATTTGAGTCTGAAGCCAGAGGGTCAGGGCCAAAGGGGGTATCACAACGGGTATAGATTAGTGCGCAACACACGTTTGACTGCTCACACACCTTCCCTGAAAATACTGACCCCAAATCTGCCTTCGTTGCAAAGTTACAGCCCAGAAGGGACTCAGGTGGACGGATGGATGCACAGGGGTTTCTCTATATCCCTACCGAACTTTTGTTCGGTGGGATAATTAAGCAAACTAATGAGGCAGTCAATAATACAATGATAACGGTTTACTCCAATTTCATCATTTCCTACTTCAACTTCCCCATTTCCCCCAAACTGTGTCCATTTCACCCTTGCCCTCATTCATTTCACTCTGAACACGGGGTGCAGAACATGAAAAGTGGGAAGTGGGAAAGGCCAAAATTGGAAAGACACAAATGACAACCCCAAACAAAGACTAATTTAAAGGAGAACGTTCCATCAAAACTCATAACTTGATAACTGGAACATGGAAGACAATTTTGTTTGAGTGGTATTAAAATCCCCACTTCATTGTTATTTTTGAAGAGACTCACCCTTGCAACTTGTTCCTCTGCATCAGGATGACCCTCCTCTAATAACCGTCGTCTTATATCTTCTATCTCTTCTTTCTCCCTCTGTCTATCCCGATTGTCTGCTTCTATTTCTTTCTCTCGTTCCTTTAGTCGTCTGGTTAATGCACTCCCCCTGAGAAAGAAATAATTCACGGAATGCAATAAAATAATCGACTCTCATCTCTGGATTCCTTGGGCAGCTTTGTGGTCATTCCCAAGGTCCCAAATTCCCAGGTCAAGTATTAAAGGCAACATCTAAGCGCGACCTAATGGAATGCGGAAGTTAGACAATATATCGTTATTAGTTGGATTTTCCACGGATCTTTGTTACACGCAACTCTTGAATAACTGATCGACAACGCGGTCAGACTACACAAACAGACTTTAGTGGTGCACAATAGTGTGCAACGGATCGCCACCGGTTATGCAGGTCAAATGCATAACTGAAAATGAAAAAATGATCCATGGACCATGTGCTCACCCGTTTGGACATATGATACTGTAATGACAGAGAGAGGTACATGTCAGTTATGAGCAATCTGGGCCAAGTTATTCCGAAGTTGCAGGACTGCAATGATTGTTGGGTTATGCCACCTGGCGGCCATACTGGATGTCTGATTAGGCCAAAAGTTCACATGCACATGAAGGTCATCTAGAGGGAGCCACATAGCACATTTGAGTGCTCTGGGTCAAGTCGTTTCTGAGTTATAGCACATTTGATGATTTTCGGGTTACGCCATCTGGCGGCCATATTGGAAGTTTAATCAGGCCGAAATTAGACGTGCTTGTAAAGGTCACCTAGAGGGAGGTAAATATCAAGTTTGAGCACTCTGGGTCAAGCTGTTCCTGAGTTATAGCACTTGGAATATTTTTCAGGTTACGCCACCTGGCGGCCATATTGGATGTCCGATCAGGCTGAAACTCGGTATTTTTGAAGGTACCCCTCTAATACATGTTTCTGCAGATATGAAGACGCTCGGTGAAATAATGAAGAATTGTGGCAGGTTCGTTACTTTTGTAGAACTTTGACCTCTGTGACCTTGAAAAGTAGGTCAAATCAAAAACCCGTTATATATGTTATGTATCCTTATTAGATACACCCATGATAAAAATTTGGAGAGGATCCAGTCATTAGTTCAGGAGTTATTGCACTTTTTGTGTTTTTGGTTTTGGCCACCTGGAGGCCAAGCCAAGAATCGAATCGGACCGAAACTTAGTGTCATAGGTCATATGACCTAGGGGTATATATGTACCAAGTTTCAGATCAATAGCTTCAGCAGTTACGAAACGTGCCCTGCTAACGGACGATGACGACGCCGGACGCCGACGGACACCGTGCCACAACAAAAGCTCACAGGTGAGCTAACCACAAATTCCTGTCTCATTTCCTGATTTCTGCATTCCATTGGGTCCATTGAATTTATGCTATAAAAGCGCGTTTCCACTACAGTGGATTCCACTGCGGCTTGCAGCAACCAGAGCGGTTTTCACAGGCATTGGGATAATAAACAAGCCATGTATTTGTTAAACCATCGAAGGATTTTCTTCACTGCTGTCATCTTGGGTTTTCTTTCCAGCACATTCTGACTCGTTTTGCCATCACAGGTCACAAATGTGTGCAAATGATACACATACTGGCTAATCAGTTTTCTTGAGTTGGTTTAAATGATCAACATTCAACATGTACTTTTCCATCACTTACTTGTAATATTTAGGATCATCTCGGTCATCGTCATAATCTTCGAGGAATTCTTTTAACCGTCGAGCCTCCTTGCTCTGAAAATTGAAACCATTATATGAGCACAAACACTTATCTTATGCACAACCTCAGATGCACATTTCCACTGAGAGCTTAAATTTACGGTTTGATTTATGGTCAGATACATCACTCAAGTTCCATAAACATTCAACTTCTTCAAATCCTGCACTCAATGCACCTACAAAATATTCCGAAATTTCAGTTTCGTCTCTAGGGTTTCTAGGGCGTGCTTTGGTGCACCTGAGTCCCATACCGCCCAGGTCATGCAACCCAGGTGGGATATGGGCGCGAGACGGTCTTTGAGACTCTTGTCGCTTGCTGTGCATGCTAGTTGTTGCACTTTACAAAATATCTCCTCTAATCTTATCCATTTCCTACTCTGCCAAACTTTACTAACTGATGCAAAAAGTTTACTTTTTCATTGTATACAGAATGCAAAGATCCCAGAAGACAATAATTAAGTCCAACAACCCCCCAACATTAGAATGTTTCTGCAGCTTTTTTACATCCTCTCCGGCAACTCTACTCCGAGCCTTACCTCTTCCACTTTCCTTTCATCTTCTTTTTCATTCTCTTTTTCATATTCCCTCGCCTTTTTTCTCTCACGAGCCTCCCAGTTTTTCAATCGCTGAAGACGAATTAGAAATGTTTTGCAGATAAAACAAGTATCTGTCCATGACATAATTCTACAAACAAAGATATAACAGTGGAGACTGCATCCAAAGAAACCCTCTTCAAGGTCCCATACTCAAAGCTAAAGAAATACAGTCCTCCCTCGCTATTATGAACCCTTCAGGGTCCAAGGGTTAAAAAGGAGTTCGTAATAGCAAGGATTCGTCAGTGGGGGCATGATGACCACGCCAAGTAGGCCACGATCAGTGTGCATACACCTGTATGCATACAGTTTGTATACAGGACTAACTTTATTGAGTATTTGCCTGATTAAACGCCCAAACATGCACTAATCAAACCCAAGCTTGGCTAATTTGGTTTGTGTATTGTGCACTAATCAAACCCAAGCTTCGATAATTTGGTTTGTATTGTACGCAGCGTATTGGTCATGGGCAGGAATTGGGTCACATGGCCGACCAAACAGGCCTAATTACATACATTCACATTTAATTGGGAGCCAGGTGTTGGGTTCGTAATATCCAGGAGTTCGTAAAATCGAGGTTCATAAGAGAGAACGGGGGAGCTCTGTATTCCATACATGACAGAAGCTTTCTGGGAGAACATACAGGGAGGGCCAATGACAGTAACTTGTCCAGAACCAAGTAAAATTTGACAGAAGCTGATGTTGCACATCTGAAGAGTGTTGAGTGGGAAGTAATGCCTACCTCTTGATATGCTCCTTCCTTCTCACGGAGTCGCCGCTCAAGCTTTTTCCGTTCATATAATTCCTCTTCCTCTTCAAGTTCCTTTTCTCGCCGCTCACTGAAAGAAAAACAATACTGGTGCTTACAGAATACATCCTTCCATGTCCATGATACTCAACTGAATTTTCTCACTACTTGAAAATAATGTGGAACCTGCTTTTTGTACCGAAGATGTTGAAAACAGAGCAAAGCAATGTACAAACGTCACATCCTGACATCCTTGACAGGGACAAAACATCGATGAGGAGGTACACAGCGCCACATAGTGGCAGTAGTTTGCAGGTTTCTCATTCCCAGAGCTGCGAACATTGACTCGCGTCTTCAGGAATTTTTCGTGAAACTTCACCTTTTTTCTGGATTTTTAGGGGGCCTTTCAGTACTCTCATTTTGGATTCCTTAATTGTCATTTTTACATGCTATCAAGTCGCCTGTACACTTGAGAAAGCAATTTTCTGTCTTAAATTTTGAAGTATATGGTCCGTATGATGGTCCGATCCATCTTGATTTTCATTCGCCATTCGCAGAATTATTGCGCAGCGAATAACAACCTTCCTGTACTGAAAGCCATGCATCAATACCGAAGCCTTCTAGCCCTAGTGGCGGCTTCGGGAACCAAAATTTGTTGGCATGATGAGGAAGACTATTTGAATTAGGTGAGAATCGGCGGGAAATGGGCGCTGAGACGAGGATCGACAGAAAAATGGGCGCTGAGAAATATTAATGGCGGAAACCGTACTTTTGAAGGTAAATCCGTATTTTCCTTACTAGGGGGCAATTTTACCAATTTTCTGACTAAATACGGAAAATACAGGAGGGGTTGGTAGCTCTGCATTATTCCTCATTGCAGGTTCAACATTCTTCCACTAACTTCAACATCCTTCCCTTCATGATAAACTTCCCCAAATGATAAACTTACGCCATCCTGTCTCTAGACCGTGATCGCTCTCTCTCCCTCATCCTCCTCTCACGTTCTCTTTCCCTCTCTCGTTCACGTTCACGTCTCTCTCTTTCTCTTTCATACTCTTCACGTCGTCTACGTTCACGTTCTCGGTCCCGATCCCGATCTCTTGGTCGCTCATCTTCTTCATCCTGGAATGAAAGACACGATTCCTGCCTGATTACCAAGTCTCGTAGACACCGAAGTTAACCCTTGAGTGTCTGAACTTTTTTTTTTTTTTTTAGGTTTTAGTACCTCCCAGACCCTCTGCCATGGTCCCTTTTGGTCATATCACCTTGGAAACTGCCTTAAATTGGCTGTTGACTGGAGTTATAAAGACATTTTTAACTGACAAGCATCTCAAATTCCGTTAGTAGAAACGTCGCGACTAAAAAGTGCCCTTTTCTAGGTTGAAGTGCCCTTTTCACAAAGTTTGCACCGTGCCCTTCTGAAATCCTAGATATAACCCTGCAACCCCAAACAAAGACTAATTTAAAGGAGAACGTTCCATCAAAACTCATAACTTGATAACTGGAACATGGAAGACAATTTTGTTTGAGTGGTATTAAAATCCCCACTTCATTGTTATTTTTGAATAGACTCACCCTTGCAACTTGTTCCTCTGCATCAGGATGACCCTCCTCTAACAACCGTCGTCTTATATCTTCTATCTCTTCTTTCTCCCTCTGTCTATCCCGATTGTCTGCTTCTATTTCCTTCTCTCGTTCTTTCAATCTTCTGGTTAATGCACTGCCCCTGAAAAAGAAACAATTCACGGAATGCATTAAAATAATTGAGTCTCATCTCTGGATTCCTTGGGCAGCTTTGTGGTCATTCCCAAGGTCCCAAATTCTCAGGTCAAGTATTAAAGGCAACATCTGAGCGCGACCTAATGGAATGTGGAAGTTAGGCAATATATCGTTATTAGTTGGATTTTCCACGGTTCTTTAATTACACGCAACTCTTGAATAACTGATCGACAACGCGGTCAGACTACACAAACAGACTTTAGTGGTGCACAATAGTGTGCAACGGATCGCCACCGGTTATGCAGGTCAAATGCATAATTGAAAATGAAATGGTCCATGGACCATGTGCTCACCCGTTTGGACATATGATACTGTAATGACAGAGAGAGGTACATGTCAGTTATGAGCAATCTGGGCCAAGTTATTCCGAAGTTGCAGGACTGCAATGATTGTTGGGTTATGCCGCCTGACGGCCATATTGGATGTCTGATTAGGCCAAAAGTTCACATGCACATAAAGGTCATCTAGAGGGAGCCACATAGCACATTTGAGTGCTCTGGGTCAAGTCGTNGTCATTAGTTCAGGAGTTATTGCACTTTTTGTGTTTTTGGTTTTGGCCACCTGGAGGCCAAGCCAAGAATCGAATCGGACCGAAACTTAGTGTCATAGGCCATATGACCTAGGGGTATATATGTACCAAGTTTCAGATCAATAGCTTCAGCAGTTACAAAACGTGCCCTGCTAACGGACGACGACGACGACGGACGAGGGACACCACGCCACGACAAAAGCTCAAGGGTGAGCTAACCACAAATTCCTGTCTCATTTCCTGATTTCTGCAAAATTCCTGTCTCATTTCCTGATTTCTGCATTCCATTGGGTCCATTGAATTTATGCTATAAAAGCGCGTTTCCACTACAGTGGATTCCACTGCGGCTTGCAGCAACCAGAGCGGTTTTCACAGGCATTGGGATAATAAACAAGCCATGTATTTGTTAAACCATCGAAGGATTTTCTTCACTGCTGTCATCTTGGGTTTTCTTTCCAGCACATTCTGACTCGTTTTGCCATCACAGGTCACAAATATGTGCAAATGATACACATACTGGCTAATCAGTTTTCTTGAGTTGGTTTAAATGATCAACATTCAACATGTACTTTTCCATCACTTACTTGTAATATTTAGGATCATCCCGGTCATCGTCATAATCTTCGAGGAATTCTTTTAACCGTCGAGCCTCCTTGCTCTGAAAATTGAAACCATTACATGAGCACAAACGCTTACTGTAAAACAGGAAATTTTTGCGGACTTTTTAATTTTGGGGTATTTGCGGTTCTATCACATCTGCAAATTTAATACGCGTAAAATTATTTCAATTCAACTTTGTTGGTGCGACTGCAAAAATAAGACGCAATTTCGCATAATGCACCACTTGCCAATAGATCGTGTTGAATAGGGATGTCACTAATGAATTTCCTCTAGTCTTGTAGTTTGTTACAATGCATGTAAATTTTGCAGTTTTTGGGGTGCCGAGCTGTCCGCAAATAATAAAGGCGCAAAATATTATTCTGGGGCAGAAATACTGTGGGTCCGCAAAAAACCATCCGCAAAAATTTCCCGTTTTACAGTATCTTACAACCTCAGATGCACATTTCCACTGAGAGCTTACATGTATGGTTTGATCTATGGCCAGATACATCACTCAAGATCCATGAACATTGGCCTTCTTCAAATCTTGCACTCAACGCACCCACAAAATATTCTGATACTCCAGTTTTGTCTCTGGGGTTCCTTGGGTGTGTTTTGGTGCACCTGAGGTCCCATAACGCCCAGGTGGGGTACGGGCGAGAGACGGTGTTTGAGAGTCTTGTCGCTTGCTTTGCATGCTAGTTGTTGCACTTTACAAAATATCTCTTCTAATCGTATCCATTTCATACTCTGCCAAACTTTACTAAATGATGCAAAAAGTTCCATTTTTTCATTTTACAGAATGCAAAGATCCCAGAAGACAATAATAAAGTCGAACAATCCCCAGCAGTAGAATGTTTCTACAGCTTTTCGTACATCCTCTCCTGCAACTCAACTACGAGCCTACACTCATCCCCAGTGTTTAGTTGGCCATAGGTACAGACCCACTAAACACTGGCATGATTGGCGCCAAAACTGACGGATAATCAATTGGTGGCGCTGTTTGACTAGTGATCCAATCACAAGCCATCATCACAGGTTGAACCAACGACGCCATATTCACACTTTCTGATTGGCTCTGATAGGTGGACAAAATGTACACTGTGTATTCATACTTTTTCCGATTGAAAAGTCAACAAGATTAACGCCATTTGCAAATTTGATCAATGTTATCACACACCTGTCAGTGTGCACCCACGTTTCGGACATTTTGAAGGTTATATAATCCAGTTTCTTCATTTAAGCTGGCCGAGAAACACTAATTTGGTCCGTTTACCCAGCAAGTCGCAAGGAAGATTCCCAGCGGGGATTCCCCCAATCGGACAGCTTACGCTGCCTGTTGGTCATATTTTGAAGCTGGCATGAACTGTAGCAATTTCAGAGCGCGGGTAACGTAGCGGGTTGTGGTTTGAAACTGCGGAGGGAGTTTACTCCGAGCCTTACCTCTTCCACTTTCCTTTCATCTTCTTTTTCATTCTCTTTTTCATATTCCCTCGCCTTTTTTCTCTCACGAGCCTCCCAGTTTTTCAACCGCTGAAGACGAATTAGAAATGTTTTGTAGACAAAACAAGTATCTGACCATGACCACCACGACATAATTCTACACATAAAGATACGCATAACATTGGAGACTGCATGCAAAATAAACCCTCTTCAAAGTCCCATACTCAAAGCTAAAGAAATATTCCACACATGACAGAAGCTTTCTGGGAGAACATACAGGGAGGGCCAACGACAGTAACCAACTTGTCCAGAACCAAGTAAATTTGACAGAAGCTGATGTTGCACGTCTGGGCCTACTTCATAAAGTGACTTTTAAGCTAATGGTACCTTTAACCAAATGGAAAATGCATTGAAGTTAATGGTACCATTAGCTTAAAGTCACTTTATGAAACAGGCCCCTGAATAGCATTTTGACTTGAGTGGGAAGTAATGCCTACCTCTTGATATGCTCCTTCCTTCTCACGGAGTCGCCGCTCAAGCTTTTTCCGTTCATATATTTCCTCTTCCTCTTCAAGTTCCTTTTCCCGCCGCTCACTGAAAGAAGAACGATACTGGTTCTTACAGAATACATCCTTCCATGTCCATGATACTCAACTGAATTTTCTCACTACTTGAAAATAATGTGGAACCTGCTTTTTGTACCGAAGATGTTGAAAACAGAGCAAAGAATGTGCAAACGTCACATCCTGACATCCTTGACAGGGACAAAACATCAATGAGGAGGTACACAGCGGCACATAGTGGCAGTAGTTTACAGGCTTCTTATTCCCAGAGCTGCCAACCACCGACTCATGCCTTCAGGAATTTTTTTCTGAAATTTCACCACTTTTCCGTATTTTTAGGGGGCCTTTCAGTACTCTCATTTGATTTTGGATTCCTTAATTGCCATTTTTACATGCTATCGAGTCGCATGTACACTTGAGAAAGCAATTTTCTGTCTTAATTTTTGAAGTATATGGTCCGTGTGATGGTCCGATCCATCTTGATTTTCATTAGTCGAAGTCTTGCGCAGCGAATAACAACCTTCCTACTAAGTGCCCTGTATCAATACCGAAGCCTTCTAGCCCTAGTGGCGGCTTCGGGAACCAAAATGTGTTGGCATGAGGAAGACTAGTTGGATTGGGCGAGGATCAGCAGGGAAATGGGCGCTGAGAGAAGAATCGACGGGAAAATGGGCACTGAGAAATATTAATGGTGGAAACTGTACTTCTGAAGGATACATCCGTATTTTCCATATTGGGGGCAATTTTATCGATTTTCTGGATTAAATACGGAAAATACGGGAGGGTTGGTAGCTCTGCATTCCTCATTGCAGGTTCAACATTCTTCCACTAACTTCAACATCCTTCTCTTCACAGCGAGATGGCAGTTTCTACCAGTATTCCTGCCCCAAATGATAAACTTACGCCATCCTGTCTCTAGACCGTGATCGCTCTCTCTCCCTCATCCTCCTCTCACGTTCTCTCTCCCTCTCTCGTTCACGTTCACGTCTCTCTCTTTCTCTTTCATACTCTTCACGTCGTCTACGTTCACGTTCTCGGTCCCGATCCCGATCTCTTGGCCGCTCATCTTCTTCATCCTGGAATGAAAGACACGATTCCTGCCTGATTACCAAGTCTCGTAGACACCGAAGTTAACCCTTGAGTGTCTGAACTCTTAAGATCCAGATGGCATTCCATCATCTGCTCTTAAGTCAGGCAAATTTGTCATCATCACTCACTCACTGGAATTCAGGAACGTGCCAAAATATTCCACAAATCTATACTCATTAGGGGGAACAGTTGAGAGTATACAACAACCACTAGAAATGAATGGGAGTCAATACTTTTCAGAGGTGGATTAACCACTTCAGTGCCAATTCCAAGAACATGAGAACAGCATGTCATGACGCAGAGTGCCGATGATGTCCATTACGAGTAAAGCCAGGCGTACATCGCACTTGCGACTGGAAGTAACTGATCTGATCAGTCGCTGGTGATGTACGGCGCTGCGGGCACATCGCAAAATTCAGCAACTCAGTATAACTACATGCAGGAGGATCCAATCAGTCGTCATGTCCTCACCACGTACATCGCACTTGCGACTGGCAGCAACCCAGGTACCATCCGAGGCATTGAGACTCGACGAGACTAGGTTTCGTTTAGAAATCACTGATCACTCTCGCAAGCCCACGTACATCGCAGCGACTGAACGAAACTGGATACAACTAGTCGCTCGAAAGCTGAACACGTGCAACTCATGGCAACTGGCAAAATCTCAGTTCCAGCGAGTCACAAGGGTGCGTAGATCGACCGTTTCTGGCGACTGATCAGTCACCTCCAGTTCCAGCTAGATCCTCCCAGTTGCCGGTAGCTCAGTGGTGACTGGTTGTCTCTAGTCGCAAGCGTGATGTACGCTAGGCTTTAAATGGGGAAATGTAGTATTTTAGTTACCGGTAAAACAATGGACGTTGCCACAATGGCATCATCGCCCTGGTTTACTGGGACTCGGCACTCTACATAATGACGCCAAAGTATGACTGGCACCGAAGTAGTTAATTTGATAAATTTCACTGCACAGGTCTTTTTAGCATAGTTCCAGTGAATGAACAGGATCAACACATGAGAGCAAGTAGGACTCAGGGAATTTGAAAGTGGATGAAGTCATGGGAAACAAGAATGTCCAAGAGGATCAATCTCCATAACTTCTAACCTTGTGCACTGTTGTTCCTGGTGCAGCCCCCACTAATGGTATACTCACCATGAAACAACCACATGGATGCATACATTCTCCTGAATCATGGGTGCTGTGTACGTACACAAAGAGATATCACTAAAATTTCAAAAATTAGACAGCGAGGGCCACCAGGAAAAACGTGCCAATTCGTGACAATGATATCGGCCTGTTTTAACTGAAAGTAAAAGAAACTGACCAGACTGACAATATATGAAAACGACCTGCTCGTTACCAGGCGACATGACGTTGATTTTTCAAAAACTTCACTAACTCAGCTTTTTTGATTGCATTTTTTTGGTAAACAGGCCTTTTCATTCCCTGAGTGAACACCAAAGAACATTACTATACTAAACAAGCAAAACTGCATCTTACAGCTTACAACAAGTCTTCTTTCTTCTTTTCCTGTCCTCCATATCTCCGACGATATTTTGAATCGAAATGGCACTGTCGTGTACAGTCGGCGTAACAGGATAAAGTGCACATGTGCACTATTAATACAATTCCCGATCCTCCTATAAAGTACACAGTCATATTTCAGGGATTAGGGCCAGTTTTAGGGGGACTGGCCTCCCCCAAAACAGAATGTGAACTCCTGCATGATGATTGAAAGTCCAGTGTCTTTTTCCACTAGTATACACCAGCTACACAAGGACCTTGGTCTGGTTTCAAAACCTTTCCTGTTTTATCAGCTGAGTTTGCTTAAAGTCAAAGTAGCCCAAAAACTGAACCCAAAATCAACCAAAGTTTCGTATCTAATCTTTGGTATTAAATAAATTCATGTCTTGCAAAATTTTTATTCCAATGGATTACTTTGGTTACTTCAGTTTCCACAGAGAAAATAACAGTCCTATAATTAACACACCGCACAGTGTTAATATGGTGCACAAGCTTTGCACATAACTTTGCTTTAGTCCATCAACACAAATGAAAAACTCTGAATTTGATATTAGCTGAAATGTACTTAAAATAATCATTTGGTCCTACCTTAAAACTTGGCCCAGACGTCGTGACAATCAGGAAATTTTATAGACTTAAATACTCGTATAAGTGTACAGTAGAGGCACTTACTTGTGCTGTCTTCGGAGTGGTCTGTTGCCCCCAAATAGATTAGATGCATACAAAAACACTACGTCCCCTCAATGACCCCACCCCACCTTTTATGTCCGATTTAGATGCAATGAGAGACTATTGCTTTTATTTTGAATTGATGTCCTCAATATAATTTCTTTTAGTTCACCATGCCATGGCTAAGGGGGGATTTGGGGCATTTATTTTCAACCAATAACTGATGTGCATCAGGCAAAATACACCGATTTCACATCTCGCACGATTGCAGCGCCCCTGGTAGAATGTCTGTGGGCCACTTCCGTTTTCAACCTCACCACCAGGAGTACGGGCAAAAATTTCCTGGATCGAGGTTGAATTGCGCGCATTGGTTCCCAATGCCACCACCAGGGGATGGATCCCTGGCGGCGGCATCGGGAACCAACGCGTGTTTTTCAACCTCGATCTAGGAAATATTTGCCTTACTCCTGGTAGTGAGGTTGAAAATGGAAGTGGCCGATAGAAATTCTACCAGGGGCGCTGCGATCGTGCGAGATGTGAAATCGGTGTATTGGACGGAGACAACACAGAATATCCTAAAATCAAAGTCAACTTAGTTCCCTCGCCCATCAGATTCTAGCTTCCTGAGGTATTTCAACACCATTCAGTGCATAAAGAAATTCAAGGAAGGGGTGGGGCCCTTAGAGTATAGGCAGGCACAAAATCCACCCAACACACAATTTTAGAAAGCATGCATTATTAGTCGACAGTAAAATGGACAGAAGAGCTCATCCACTTTTGTTGACAGATATGACAGGAGGGAAAATTAAAGCTAGTGTTAGTTTTAGCACATCTAACCCTGACAGACATCAATGATCTATGCAGCAGCCAAATCAGGAAAATTGTGCTAAGTATGTCCTATATTTTTTCTGTGATTTCCACTGCAAGATGTCACTTGGGCCTGCCCATGTAGTTATGTAGTTATGAAACCATGTAGTTATGAAACCACGTAGTTATGAAACCATGTATCAAGTCTTCTTATTTAAATTACCAGTACACTGAAAGCCATGCCCTGCTATCAAATCAAAACAAGAAATCAAGCGCTGTGTTTTTCAAGCAGCTTCTTCTTGTAACCAAGCCACTTTTGGGTGAGAGGTATGCAGCATTCTTAGAGAGGTGAAGTGACTGTAGTCAACAAGGATGCTTGACAGACAAACAAAATATCCAACAGTATTGTGAAACCTGTAAGCAGTGGCTGGCACAACATCAAATTATAGGCATTATATTTTCTTGTGTAACCATGATCATAGCTGACCAGAGGTTATTTCTCTCATTGAAATCTACAAGCCAACTTTCATTAGCGAGGTTAGCACCTTTCAGACTCCCGGCTTCAACTACGAGAATGAATTGCAGTCCGCTGTAGACATCCTTGATAAAAACGATTTGATAGACGTTTTCAATTCGTCAAACACCATAAATTGAAGGTTAGAAAAATTTGGCCTTATAAATCGGTAGTGTGGATAAATTGAAGTCGTAATCGTAGTCGTTACAACTTGAAACACGACTACAATAATATTTGCGATTTATGTGCACTTCCAGTTACATGTACGAGTCAAAATTATTCTGCCACAAAGTTATGGCATTTTACGATTTGCAAACGTCTATCAAATTGTTTTTATCAAGGATGTGTACTGCGGACTGCAATTCATTCTCGTAGTTGGAAGTCGGAGTCAGAAAGGTGTTAAACCTCATTATTTATAGATTATTTCCTAGTAATTCAGTGATGTTGAGCTGTGTGATTATGACCAGAAACAATCCGCATCATTTCCCAAAAGATCTGTCATGTATCAAGTCATGTGCATACACTTGAAAAACTTGCACACAAAAAAATGCAATACGTCAAATGAAAGGTGCAAAGGAAGATGCCAGTATGACATTTGCAGAAGCCTATCAAATGACGTCAGATACATTAAGCAGAGGAATTAGATCTGATCTGAGAGGTCTATTCATGCGATCTTTAGAAAATGACGGGGTAGAAGATGAAAGTCAGGTTGTGAAGTACACCAGAGTTAGACTTTCAAGTCAACAGTGAATTACAAATTTAACTGCAACTCTCAGCAACCAGCACAACCCAATTAGCAATATTCACTCGAAAGCTACACCACAACCTGTACTGGAAAATTGCTATGTACACTATACGCAGGGGGCAGTGCTCTGTGCATTAGACAGGGTCTTGATAACTAAAGCGACCGACAGGTTCATACAGTACTCAGCCATGCAAGGTTGTTTTAAAAGGTTATCAAAAATAAAGTAAACAAGTTACAACTATCTGAAGGGTAACAACAGTGACATTTGTGACTGAACTTACCAAACCAAGTTGCTCACCTCTGACGGGACTAGAAAACTTTTTTTAGAGAATACAGGTGTAGACACTCACCTAAGGGAATCCCTAGACATGTCAACATTTACGTATGCAGCAATGGGGCTTGCCATTTCCCAAGAATCTAGTATTTAATTTGGTAATGAAATAAGCCTGTGTTAAAGTTTTGCATTAATAATGTCCAGATGGGGAAGGTCATTCAAAAAAGAGGGTTAGACGAGAATATTTTCACCCCAACAGAGAGAGACAGCAATATTCAAAGACATATTCTGCCAAAATACCCAACTGAAATAGATGGTGTTTGAGCTGTTCTGTTGGCAATAAAAATATGCACAAATAATGAGAAATTAGAGGTTCCTTTTCTCCACACTCTGTAGTACACGTAGATGATATTACCCTCACTATTTTAGTATGAAAGTCATTACCCCTGGTAGTGCAATGGGGAACCCACGTGCCCAAAGGAGGCTCTGGGGAACAACTCAGTTTTAACACAAAAGTGCATGCGTTGCGACGTTGAAAACGTCATTGACGTGGTGCGTCGTTCGTGACGTTTTGTGCGATGCATCATTCAGAATCAATGATGTTGCTCTTCGGTCTGTTGTTTACACTAAAATAGTCAATTTTATCGGGGAAATTCAAGGTGTTTCCGTTTGAATTTTCGTTTGAAAACATTCAGATACCCTGAGTCAGTCCTATACTTGATGATGAATGGGTAAAATTCGAAATTCAATGGACTACTTCAGGCATATTAGGGCTAGAAGTAGGGTGTAGTTTCAGAATTAAATGGCAAATAACGTTGGCTTGACTTTCGACATCATAGTTTCAACTGAGTTGTTCGTCAGTGCCACGTTACGGATTAGTTCCGCCAGTTCCTCATTGCTGAAAATCATATATACCTTCCTTGAGCTTTGGAAACAAGAACTAGAACAATCCAGTCAATTCTGACTAGAGAAAGAAAGATATTTTGAAGAGACTGACAGCAGAACAACTCCCACACCCATTCTTCAGGAAGAGGTCAATGTCTCATTCAACAGACACCAGAAAATTTCATCAGATTCAACGAAATGATCAACCATGTCCAATGAAGTAAATCCATTGTGACAGAATCCAAATTCAGAAGTGAACCAACTGTTCAGGGTGGCGCAAATCTTATTTTCACATCCAAATATAGAGTTCAGAAAGAGGAGCCTGAACCATAATTTCATAAAACGAGGCCATATTTCAACAGTCCCACTATCATGACTATTGTCTTTATTACAACTTATTATGACTAAGGAAACAATGGAACCTCCCATACTAGACACCTCTAACGAAGACACCATTCATTTTAGGAACCACAAGTAGACTTGTGATCAAGATATCTTAAGTTAACTTGTGATCAAGATATCTTAAGTTAAGCCGGCCACACACGATCAATATTATTGCACAATATGGGGCCCAAAATAGGGGCATGTGCTTCTGGCATGATTGGAAGAAAGATTGGCAATAACATCTGCCCATTTTGGTCCTCATATTGTGCAATAATATTGAACGTGTATCGGCAGCTTTAAGGATAGCATCTGTCAGTCCAAGGATAGCTTCAGTTCACTAGAGAATTTCCAAGTACTTGTGTATATCACAATATCCACAGAATCTTTAACTCTACAGCACAGAAAATGCCTCAAAATGCATCTTAGGACACCTTCAAGTGACTCATTATTCACGGTTGAACTTGATAAATCAGAAGACACAGAAGCAGACTCCAAGCAAAAAATGCATGAGACCATCTGTGGTGCTTTCGTTCTCAACTTTGTATTGAGCCATATCAATGTAACAGTGTTTCCAAAAAACAGTTTCCATACACTTCAAGATCAACATGCTACAACATGCCTGCATCAGGGCAAATTTCAACCCTCATGACAAATTCAGTCCCCTGCTCTTTTCTCCAATCCAAACAGGACACTTCCATCAGCAAAAGTCACAGATATTTCTTTGTTCGAAATATTTCATCACAAAAATGGCAACTGACCGACTACCTACCTTATGAGAATCTCTGAAGAATTTGATTTCTCGGTTGATGAGATCTTTTTTGTCATCTTCCATCTCGAGATCGTCAAGACCCTGAAATCAAACATCAACTGTATATTGATGATATCTACACCTGCTGACTATTTCATGACCATTCATTCACTCGAACAACTACCCCCAACAGTAGCTGTACCGGTACTTACACTACAAACAAAGTCCAGACTTCTCCTGCTTGCACTACAAAAAAGGCGGGCGTAATGAAGCCCATGTCTACAAAGTCTGGACTTCCTAAGCCCGGATGACATGATTGGGTCTAGATCGAAGTCCCGACTTGACCCTGGCTTCTACTTCAGGTGTAAGCGCAATTATCTTAGTTCTAGACCCGGCGACAGATGGCGTTGCGATAATTACATGTGTTATTACATTGAGTGACCCGCGAATATGACCTCTGAATTCACCTGTGATCGCTGGCTTTCATACTAATTGGATTTGTAGACAGTAGTGTAGTAGCTCTGATGGAGAAACCCAGACTTCAAATGAGTCCGGACTTCTCTTTGTAGTGTAAGTACAGCTTATATTAAACTCCCTACGCAGATGTGTAGCGCGCCCCCTTCGGTTTACCCGCTCTCCACAACTGCTTTACTTCGTAAAATTCGCCGCGTTTGGTCAACAGATGGCACTGAGAGAGTCGACCAATGAGAGCACTGAGCAACCGGTAACCAAGCTGGCCTGAGACACTTTTTCATTGGCCGAGCGGTTCATAGCCATGGTAGCACAAGAACATCCGTTGCCAACGGGCCAAAGAGTTCTGAAAGCAGCGTGCTGATAGGCTGTAAAACTCGCACCAGGCCCCGACGCCATCTGTTGACCAAACGCAGCGACTTCCACGATGTTAAGCAGTTGTGGAGAGCGAGTAAACCGAAGGGGGCGCGACTCACAACTGCGTAGGGAGTTTAAGTGTATATCAGAACACGAGAAAGAACTGAAAGGATGCCGAAAAGATCTAACGAGAAAAACTTGTGACTTATCTCACCATTTCTTTTTCATCCTTTGGTTTCCGTCGGCGCTGCTCTTCGTCAACTGCAAGTAAGCAATGAAACAGTCTTAAATGAGAATCATCACAATCAGAATGTCATCGTGAATTTAAATGTCATCGTGAATTTAAACAACTGCATCATCCACGAACAACTGCAAGTGCAACATGAACTCTCCAAAATTCTAAAAACAACAATCAAATGGTAAAGAGCAGAACATAAAAGCATCCTGATAGAATTTTTGCCAGTATGAGATTTTTACCCTAAACAAATTATCACACCTTGAAAATTCAATTCATTTCTGGGACCTCTACTAGAAATTAAGAAAGTGCCTGAAGAAGACCCCGATTGGGATCGAAAATTTACATGAAATGGTCCATGGACCATGTGCTCACCGGGTTGGACAAAATAGTCTAATGACAGAGGGAGGTACATATCAGTTATGAGCAATCTGGGTCAAGTCATTCCCGTGTAGGACTTGGATGATTTTTGGGTTAATGCCACCTGGCGACCATATTGGATGTCCGATTGGGGCGAGAACTTCACATGCACATGAAGGTCATCTGCAGGGGCCACATAGCACATTGGAGCGCTTTAGGTCCAAGTCGTTCCGGAGTTACAGCACTTTGNCATACTAATTGGATTTGTAGACAGTAGTGTAGTAGCTCTGATGGAGAAACCCAGACTTCAAACATGTCAAATGAGTCCGGACTTCTCTTTGTAGTGTAAGTACAGCTTATATTAAACTCCCTACGCAGATGTGTAGCGCGCCCCCTTCGGTTTACCCGCTCTCCACAACTGCTTTACTTCGTAAAATTCGCCGCGTTTGGTCAACAGATGGCACTGAGAGAGTCGACCAATGAGAGCACCGAGCAACCGGTAACCAAGCTGGCCTGAGACACTTTTTCATTGGCCGAGCGGTTCATAGCCATGGTAGCACAAGAACATCCGTTGCCAACGGGCCAAAGAGTTCTGAAAGCAGCGTGCTGATAGGCTGTAAAACTCGCGCCAGGCCCCGACGCCATCTGTTGACCAAACGCAGCGACTTCCACGATGTTAAGCAGTTGTGGAGAGCGAGTAAACCGAAGGGGGCGCGACTCACAACTGCGAAGGGAGTTTAAGTGTATATCAGAACACGAGAAAGAACTGAAAGGATGCCGAAAAGATGTAACGAGAAAAACTTGTGACTTATCTCACCATTTCTTTTTCATCCTTTGGTTTCCGTCGGCGCTGCTCTTCGTCAACTGCAAGTACGCAATGAAACAGTCTTAAATGAGACTCATCACAATCAGAATGTCATCGTGAATTTAAATGTCATCGTGAATTTAAACAACTGTATCATCCACGACATGAACTCTCCAAAATTCTAAAAACAACAATCAAATGGTAAAGAGCAGAACATAAAAGCATCCTGATAGAATTTTTGCCAGTATGAGATTTTTACCCTAAACAAATTATCACACCTTGATAATTCAATTCACTTCTGGGACCTCTACTAGAAATTAAGAAAGTGCCTGAAGAAGACCCCGATTGGGATCGAAAATTTACAAAATTCGGAGACGACTTTACTTATACTTGTCATGTTGTGTGTCATTTTTTGTGCTGTATTTTGGATATTTGAAAATTCAAAAGGCAGCACTTGAATTGAGCAAAATGTGGCGATTGTGGTGAGTGCAACCGAAGTGCCAGTTGAGTTCACATGCAAGAGGTGAAGGATTTCCTCTCTGAGATTGAACCAGGAATACCCATGAAGGAAAATTTGTCATACTGATGTGTTGATCATTTCCACACATCCAACCCATGAAAACTGGAATCATTTGCCTGCAACACATGTCGCAGGTTAGCCATTGCAAATTAGGAAGAATCTCCTTAAACATGATGGCACTCTCTCTATCTCAAAGGGTCCCTCCCATTAGGTGTACACACAATAACAACCTCAAGGACATTCCAAATCGATATCGCAAGCTATCTGATCACCAATGAGCAATGGCTCTTGACGCCAGGTGTGAGCTGGAACGCGATCTGTGGATTCTTCTCACTGGTGCTGATCACCCAATATCAAACAATACCAAAACCGATATCGCCTAGTCTGTGGTCGCTTTTTTAATACCCCTGTTATGCAACAAAATCTTTAACCCAATAGAGCCGCCTTGTTATGCAACAAAATCTTTAACCCAATAGAGTCGCCTATTTTTTGCACTTTCCATCTGTAGCTTACACCACCCTGAACCGCCACAAAACTCCACTACATTAAGTTGAATAGAAAGATGTATAATGAGTCAAGGGGGTTTACGGCGCCTGGCGACATGGCGGTTTGTTGCGCTGCCGGCAGTAATTGGTGATTTTGATTTCTACATCAGTGGTGACGGGGTTTTTTGTCCAAAAGTGGGCGTGGCCTTCTAGGCGGCTCACGGCATGGCAGTTTATGGCGGCATGGGCTCCATTGGGTTAATAACGAAGCAAATGTATTACTGCGCAACAGAACGAAACAAAGAAATGTCAGTTCAGAGAGATTTGAGAATGCATCACGGAGCCTTCATCAGAGCACATATTATTCAGTGGCCTCACAAAGCCACTAAATAAGCTATGTGTGGGTCGGTCATTTCATGGGGCATACACATTCATTATCGAAAAGCATACACATGTAGTCTCTAAAGCTATGCTCCCATTTGCATTTTATTCCAGATTGTACTTCATTAAATTCTTGATTTGCAATAAGTGTTCCCAAAGACTTCAATTTTTTTTCAAATATAATACAGTTTTGGATTCGCATCTGAATTCGAATCGGTTACTCTGCATCGGTTATTGTGCTTTTAATGGTGATGTTGAGGTGCGATCTGAATCAACCAAATCGGATTGGCACACTACCTTCTTGTGCCTGCATTGTACAGGAGCATTTTCTCTAAATTCTGCAGAGAAAATTCTAGTCTCACAGACAGACCCTCGGTCTATCAACCGAGAGTCTGGCTGCAACGTCTAAAACTTGTGTGATGCTGCTTTGCGCATGGCTGGCGTCAGACACGTGATCTTGCAATAGAGCACCGTTATTTTGCAATCATGTGACACCCCGTCCAAGATAACATGGCCAATCAGCACGGCTTTAACATCTGGATTCAAAATCGACCATTCAGCATTGATACCAGGATTTCGGTGTTCTCGTAACAAAAATTGTCAACGTTGGTCTCAGTCTCTGTAATGCTGCGCAGTTCGCGCATGCGTATTACAGAGACTGAGTGCCTCCGTCTACGAAAATTCTCTCCATTCATGGAAACATCCATTTTGTTTGGAATGAACATCACTGGTTTTGGGAATCTTAAGTGAACACTTCTGAAGGGGTTCAATTCGGTATGAATGTAATCGAACCGAATGGTTTTGAAAGTGCAATACCCAATCAAATTCAGAATTGAGGATGGATGCTTGTTATTAATGGGAACACAGTATTAGAGACTAGCATTCAAGATACTGATGCTGCAAAGGTAAGCTGTGAAGTTTAAGGACACATGATGGCCGTCATGAACCCTCCCTGGCAGCAAAATTCGACGATTCATTACAACCTTTCATTGAAATGAATTTACTCACTTTTGATGCAATTCCATCTCCAGTTGATTTCTGTTTCATACTCACTTGGTGACCCTATGGTTAAATGTTCAGGAAAAGAGTTCTCTGACAAAAGCATTTTTGTTTACGAACATTTCTTTTTAAGATTTCCACAGTTCTGGCTCTCTCAAATAAACTACAGGCAGCATGCTAGTTGTCTGCTAGCTGTCAAAAGCGCTGGAAAACATTATTAGACCACCCCTGTTATTTCCATTCATTTCCCTTTTGATAGGTCCCACAAAAAGTCTTATTTACCCTTTTATGCCACATTGTATTCCAGTACACATGTATACCGTATTTTCCTGACTATAGGGCGCACCTGACTATAAGGCGCACCCCCAATTTCACCCAAAATCTCTGATGAAATCCATACATAAGGCGCACCTCCCTATAAGGCGCAGTCCTGTCAGTGAATGCGTCAGTGCATATTATACACATACAATGCATGGCTGCTCAGTGTGCATTGACCCAACAACAGCCAAGCTGACAATTACAGGGTCTGATTGCCTTGTTTGAACCCATTGACATCTGCAATTCGGCTGTTGGTACTGCTGGATCTGGTTGTATGATTTCTTAGCTTGTTGTGACAAATTAGGTCTAACTGAAACTCCATCAGTTCACAGTCCACTGCATCATCTGTCAACCAGCACTGTGACAATGACTTTGGCTTGCATGCATCCATGCATGCTTGAATGCTTGGGTTCGTCAGTGTCTTGACACTTCTGATCAAATTGTCAGACTGGATCCGCAGATAAGGCGCACCACCCTATAAGGCGCACCCCCAATTTTAGACCCTTCTTCAAGGAAAAAGGCCGCGCCTTATAGTCCGAAAAATACGGTACTTATTCCCTTGCAAAGACATGACTTCAGTCATAATTATAAGCTTAAAGTCTGGACGATGCTATAAATGTTGCTCACAGTCGACACAGAAAATAGGTTTGATTAGAAGCGATGTGAAATGGACAGCTGTCCACACAGTAAATGTATGCACTTCATGTCCGTCCTTTTTAGTCCGAACTTTTCACATGGTCTTTCTAACAACTTCATTGTTTCTTAATGGGAAGTCAATTTCTATGTTGGACATTGTCTTGGTGAAGTTTGAGCAATTATATCAGCACAATAAATCAGTCTATACACAGAATGATTGGGGAGTTCGTGGAACCTATTTTAATGGAAAATGACTCAGTCAACTAGGGGTGGTCTAATAATTTTTTCCAGAGCTTTATGTATCAACACGACAAGGCAATGCCATCTATCAAAAATTTTGTGCAAGACCTTTTTGGTCATTTCACATTTTAAATGTGAAATGACCAAAAATGTCTTGCAGAAAGTTGCATTCTTACCAACCATGAATTAATTTTCATGAAACGGAATGAAAAAGAAGGGTGTGCTGTATTAAATTATTTGGTGCCAGATACAAAGAGGTGAAGGTTTTAATTGTATCACCAATTCGTTGTTATTCTATGAAAGGTTGGAAAATGTAAGTTAGGGAACGTGAGACCAGGTTTTGTCATGTAAAACACCCAATATACCTTCGCGCCATGATTGTCTACCACTGTTACCACTTGGACCACCACCACCACCACCTCTGTTCCGAGGCCTCTTACCCGGAATAGGATCCCGCGCTAATTCATCCTGATATTCCCTCATGATGCAGTCAAGACCCGCCTTGGCCACCCGATCCTCCCGTAATGTAAAATCATCTAAATTATCATCATCACTGTCAATTTCTGCTTCCTCCTTCTCATCTTCTCCATTCTTTTCTTTTCGTTTCTCTTTTTCTTTTTGTCGTTTTTCCTTCTTCTTTGCTTTGTATTCTTCCAACAGATTTTTTGTCTTTGCATCAACTTTGACCTAAAAAAGAATTTATCACATCAAGTAAATAACATAAATAACACTATAACCAATATAACAGGGGAGCCATGGTGGTGTAGTGGTTCGGGTCTCTGACTAGCAGTCAGAGGGTCCTGAGTTCGAATCCCACTGAGACTCACTCTGAGCAAGTCTCTTTGCCATACTGGCCTCTCTCCATCTAAACGTATAAATGGTACCGGTCGGAAATGCTCAGATTGTAGCGCTGAATGAGCAGCTAATTTCAAGTCCTACTGAAAGATTTACTCTCAACATTGTATTAAAATGTGAATACAATCACTATTCTGAGTTTTCATGTATTAGAATAGCAAGTATTGTCAAGGGTTGAAAAGTGATCCAGGCCGTATGTTAACTGTACCCAAATTGCCTGTTGATAAGGAACAGGTAAACCATCAGCAACCTGGAACTATGCAGGGCTTCCACCAAAATATTTTTGAGGGGGGGGGATTGTCCCCTTTCCAACTTTTTAAGGGGAATTTTCATTTTTTCAGTGGGGATACAAAAACTACTGAAGGTGCAAGGGTTTAGATAATTGTGTAGTGACACCTCTCCAAAACTGTGCAGTGAGACCTGGAAAGATTCTGACGTCACGCCTGCATTGCAAATGGCGGTTTTACTTATAAAGATTTTTTATTTACCGGTACTGAAAACATGTGCGGGAATGGGCTGTTTTGACTATTTTTTCTTGCGGGTGATACGGGAGTTTTGGCGGGAATCCCGCAATCATGCTTAGCGGAAGCCCTAAATAGGGATAGAAATTTCAATGAAAAGTCCAACAGAATGAGATAAATACACACTGAATAATAGAAAGGGTTAAACGTACCACTATCTTCTTATCTGCAATCATCCATTCATTTAACAGCCGGATACATCGCATCGTTGCCTCTGGATTGTCATATTCACAAAACCCGAACGCTGGAATGAGACAAAATTTAGGATGTTAGCAATTTGTATGCTTGAATATACTGTATCCGATGTGTTTAGTGGCCGCGGCCGGGAAGATCGTCGGGCTTTGATTTTCTAATTACACATGTTCCCGGCAAGTTATCAATGCAGTCTAACAAAAGGGCTCGTACGTAGTGCATGATTCGCAATCCTACATGGGTCATGTTCGACAACTACCTCGGGGTGGAGAATTGAAGAGAAACATACCAAGTTCATAGCAACAAGATTTATTGAGGCTTGACTCGCGTTTCATTTATAGGAAAAACGACATGGGACGTCTGACCAACGTGGTTGTGTAAACTTAGGCTTCAAGGACATTTTTGTTACGCCTATGCGCTCTACTTGCTGGCCGGGAACGTGTATAATTAGAAAATCTAGGCACGACGATCTTCCCGGCGGCGGCCACTAAACACATCGGATACAGTAATACTCCAATGTCAGGAGGTGAGATCAGCAAGATTACACATACTGCATACTGTACTTCACTCTTATTTTCAAACCAAAGGAAGAATTCTTTGACCAACAGTGATTACATATGAGAAGGTGCACTGTTCTCCGTATGGCTTTTTTCAAGCGTGGCCCACGCTACCTTGGCATGTTACCACCCTACCTTAGAAGTAGCCACCCTACCTTGCAGTCCAATTTTGTAATGGTTTTCTATTACACCCCTACCTTAAATTGGTGACCACCCTATCTTAATTTGCAAAGTAATGGGAAAGCCTGGAATTTCAAGGGTACCACTGTACCTTAAGAAATCCTGTGGAGAACACTGGTGTCCTTGAACTATACTTACCCTGGAGTTTGCCAGACGCCCCTTGGACCCGTTTCCAACTAAGAACTGTACCACATCTCATCAACATTTGTTTCACCATGTTGTCTGGTGCTCTTTCACTGATATTACCCACAAAGACAGTCGTGACTGGAGGTTTGTCATCATCACCATCCTGAAACCACACAAATCAGAACCCTTCGACTAATTCATAATACTACAGGGTGGGCCAGAGAAAGTGTACTTTGAACAATAGGGAAACAATAGAAACGCTATTGTTCGAGGGACACTTTCTCTGGCCCACCCTGTAGTACGTTTATTTTCTCACCCATAAATTGACTGTGACTCTGACAGAAAGGTACACCACATTTACCACAAACAATTTTAACAGGTATTGCAACATAATAAACTCCTATATGAATGCCTTTGAAATCAAATGAATCATCTTGACTACGAGTATCAGTTTTGGTAACAGTCCTTTCATAATATATGAACCATTTAATAGCAAAATCATGAGCACTCCTCCATGTATAACCACAGCATTTATTACATTAAAATGGGAACTGGTTGCTCAAAAACAATACGAATTGTCATACCTTTGGAATTTCCTGTGGTACAAGCTTTTTAGATGGCCTATCTTTCATTGCGTTTGCTGGAGTTCTGGTATTTGTTGTCCCCATGACCTGCATTATGAAGAAAGAATTTAAATGAATAATGTAACAACTCAGAATACTAAGGCCAGACTTTTTTTATAAGTTGGTTCGCGGATCCGCCGCCAGGGAAAAGGCTGTGAACAAGAAAAAAATAAAATCACTTTTTTTCACAGTTCTCAGGTCCGCCGCCCCGAAATATGCCAAAATGAAAAAAAAAATAAAATTTTATTTTTATTTTTTTCCCGCCCGCCGCGTAGTCTACGCCGCGCAGTAACGATCCTGGCGGTGGATGGACAGTTCTCGGGAAAGATCGGGAACCAAGCATATCAAGATGGCGGCGTGGGTTGTGGTGGACATGTGAGCGTGTCTGTGGCGCAAAAAAGACCAAGAATCTCGTGTCGTGCGAGGACTGTGTAATGATACCATACTGGCGAGTCCTAGCTTTGATATGAAACTTCCTGTGAGACTTGCGTACCCATGCTCGTGTTGGAACATTCAGCTTCAGGATCTCCAGCATGAACTCCATAAAAATGATGGGGAAAATTTTAATTTCAAATAAATTTTTATTTTTTTTTCATCCTCCGCTATNCATTTTCATTTTGACTTTCTGGTCATTTTTGACAATGATATCTTGGAACAGAATTGTTTTTTTTATCATGGGCTTGTAGAGTGGGTTGGATTTTGTGTATATTCCAGGTTTTTCTATGAAAAAGCCATATGTTGACCCTTGCCTGCGCGGACAAAACCTAATGAAGAAAATCATACTAAAACAAAAGAGCTAATTAGTCATTTATGTCATCAAAAATAATGTCTATTACCCTTCATTCATCCCTCCAAGTTTCAGAAACATAACTTGACAGGGATCCCAAATGGGGAATTTGATCTTAAACCCCCATGACCTTTTAATTTCAAATAAATTTTTATTTTTTTTTCATCCTCCGCTATGAACGTAATACAGACAAAACTTCGAGAACTAGGAAAATAAAATTTTATTTTTATTTTTTTTCCGCCCTCCGCTGCAAAGGGGTGGTGAAAAAAATCCGCGAACCAACTTATAAAAAAAAGTCTGGCCTAAATAAGAAACTTCAAGAACAAAATCCAAACTTACTGGTGACCCCAGACAAAATAATATGCTATTTTATAGACAAATCCAAGTTGACAAATTCCAATTCAATCTGTGGATATCCACCATATGCAGAGATGCCAACCTCAAAATTACGCCCATCAGTAATTTTTGCGCCAAATCTGCAGTTTGTCCGTAATTTGATGGTGGTTGTCAGCAGTCCCTTGTCCAGAGAAGTGAAAAAGTCTGACGACACGACATGAACTGCCACAAATCCACGTAAGAAACACATGCTGTAAGTGGAACACATTGCTTGAAGTGCATGCATGCAGTGCATGAGTGAGACTCACAGTTCAGATTGAGGTCGGTTTTACTTCAGCAATGTTCGTCGTTAGACTGGTTCCCATCTTTGCCGCTCCACACCCGCTGGCGCTCGTGGTAAATTTCAACAATCGTTTTTGAACACCAGTTTTTCTTATTTTGGGCGTAGGAAAAGGGACTACGGGCGTAATAACGTAAAGGGTCAAAAAAGCATAGAAAATACGGGCAAATCTGAAGGGTTGGCATCTCTGCATATGACATGAGATATCAAAAGGGGAACGAGAACTGCGAACATCATAACAAACTCAAATACTCACTGAAGTGCTCATCATTCCCATTGGGACCATAGTTCCTGTAATGAAGGAAACAACAGTCAGTATGATACATGGATCAACGACACGGAAACAGAAATCAACTCAGAAGCATCCCAGTTCCACCCAAATCTCTGGTGCATAAAAACACTGTTACTGGCTTAACAACTATATGACTACACTCCTGTATTCGTCATGAGGAACATAAAAGAGGAACTCAAGTGACATCCTCTTCTTTCCAATTACAGGCTGAAATTTTCTTTTGCCCTGTAGGATGTTAACGCCACCCTTTTCCAATTTTAGAAGAAACACTACGACTTACCCATGGGAGCAAAGCCATAACCAACTGGTGGACCCAAACCTGGGACCATCGGCTGCCTTGACACGTACGACATCTTCTTATTCATTACACATGCGGCAGACACTGCAATGCAAGAATGGAAATACATGTATACATGTACGTGTAGCCAAACAATTTACACGTAAGAACATTTTCTAAAAGCTATCTTGGAATATCTTAAGATTCAGTTCAAGTTAGTAGGCTTAGTCTCCTGGAGGGGGAGTCGCACCAACTAATTTGCGTCTAACAGCAACCCAGAATTATTGAACCGGTGGGGCTTTGTAGGGCACGACCGTTCCAAGTAATGCATTTCATGGTAATCATACGAACTGGGTCAATTTGATACGCCATCTGACGTTGCTACGAACGGCGCAACGTGATTTGCCTGTTGACACTGATCACGCATCTGCTCACGTGAAAGCAGGCAGCCGACCAATCAATGGGCCGTGATGAGTTGCTGACCTGAATGCATCGATTACTTATGTATTTATGCAAAGACCCAGCCAACCAGGGCTTGAGATCATTTATTATGATCCCGCCTACCGGTCTACGAAGAGAATTTTACCTGAATGGCAATAGTTTTAGCGCCGCCGGGTCTGAAGGTGAGGGTGTTCATTTCCCGCCAAAACAGCAGGCCCGTGGCGACCAAAATACTTCTTAATAACCACACCACGTATGTTTATGAAGAAAATTGTATCGTAGACTGGTAGTTTAAAGTGATATCAATCACTATCATGTAATCCATACTTCGAAAAACATAAGTGAAGTGTCGAAAACTTTGCATGCAAGTTGAAAACTGCAGTGTTTGCATAAATTAGGACAAGCCAATATGGCGGCGCATAAAATGCGGAACGGTTCGTGGTGCTGGATCGATGACAAAATCCTCTCAAATTCACCTTCTACGTTGTCGTTTATGAGGTTAATGATTAAAATGGTGCTTGGAACAATGCCAAATGGTAGCAAATGTATTAATAAGTGCTTCGTTTTATCTAATATCGTTCAGTTTTATGCCGGGCCCGTCTTCAAACATTGCGATCAGTGTTTTCTCACAGCCGCGAATCCGTGACCTAGATCACGTAGATATGCAAATGAGTTGTTGTGATCATGAATGTATCAACAGTGTACGAAGACGTCGTGGAACGGTCGTGAGGGGTTTACCATGTAGCCTTCTAACGATGTTGTTTATAAAGTATGCTTCGCTGCTTTAAGAGAGAAAAGCAACGTTCTCTCTTAAAGCAGCGAAAGCATGTACTGTCTATGATGTTATGCATTTTAAAGAATTGGGGACGAAACGCACAGCACAGTCCCTTGTCGTCGGTGTGGAGAGTCATCAGTTCAGGCAGCAGTTGATTGAGTTGAGGCACTGCTGCCCACCAGACTGTGCAACACGGACGGGCCCCAATACTAACAACAGATTGCATAATAAGTAAATATTATTTCACTGTAATGTGTAGCCTGGGCTATTTACCGAGGACAATGTCCACACACACGGAAAATGGGAATGCCCGAAATGCCTTCGCCATACCACGATATAAGTACACCTCGCGACCTGTGTATTTTGAACTTCACATGAGGATGTGTGAAAAATGGCCCAGCAGAACGGACTAACTCATGAACTTCGTTTTCGAAAAGCGATTATCCCGGGGATTATCCCCGGTATCAGACTGGTACAGCCAGCTCCTAGCGGAGGGGTCGGGTAACCAATCTAAGCGATTATGACGCCATCAGCAACGTCACTGTATTGAGCGAGCGGAATGGGCTAAATTCGTTTTCGTGCAGTTTCGTCCCTGAGAATAATTTATAGGCCAGATGATGACGTCACATGTTCATCGCCGGTTACCAAAAACCGCTTCAAACTCATAACTGGATCCCGTTTTGGACTAGTTTTCACATCAGTTCGCCTAACAATTATGATACACACCGATCCTGTGCGATTTAAACGCCCGTCTTACTCTTATAAATTCAGTATCAGGTGACAAAGTTTCAGGCGAATTTTCCTGTCCAAGGCCGAAATGATTGCTGTGAAACGCATACGTAATTAGCAAGCTTCGCTGATTTGCCGCTACGCGGCGGTTGGTTTTCTTGCGTCAAGGCCAAAAAAAAACTTTGGTTCAGGTAACCCGACCGACCCTATTTTTCGCCGAAAAAAATGCCTACTCAAAAATTTTTATTGTCAAATTTTCGTCTCCCTCTTTATGCCCCTTTCATTGTCAAAAGAACTGCCAAAAACACAACCACAGCGCCACAACAGCACCTTGTATGACTAGTAAAGCACGCTGTGCAAAACTTTTTGCATAGCCTACTCTGAATAACTGTGTCAGGATGTCATTCTACATCTGCAGCATGCCGAGTAGGCCTATGAATTATTTACATTTTACGTTATTTTGATGAATGAACCAGCACCATACTATTTATCGTTTATCATTTGATTTACAGGACTCGGCGAAAAAGAACACGTTGCACCATCTTTGCTTTATATATATATTAGGTTTTGCTTCATTAGGCATACGCCCCCCCCCAATATACATTAGGCCTAGGCTAGGCCTATGCCGCCTAGCCTCAAGTTCAAGTACTGTAAACCGTGAAATTTTCAGGTGCATTTTATTTTCGCGATTTTCGTGCCCGAGAGTCGCACAAAAATCGCGAGTTCGTAAGATTGTTTGAAGCTGAAGGGTTCTAATCGTGAAAATTATTCTTCACGAATTCGTAGACCCCAAAATTGCAAACATTTAGGCCTAGCGCCACGAAAATTTCACGGTTTACAGTAATCTTTATTCAACGTCCGTATGTACAGAACAATCAACATAAGCTATAGGCCTACCAGAGCTTTTCGACGGCATGGCATTAAGGCCTATGTACACTATCAACATTTCAGGACACATGTTGCGACACATGTGTCCGGCACAGATGGACACAGAAATTTTGTCCCTGTAAACACTAGACACATGTCGGGACACATGTTGCGACACAGTGTTGGGACACATGTTGCCAATATTTTTGCTCTGTACACACTGTCAACATTTCCAGCAACACGGTGTGTCGGACACATGTATCCCGACATGTGTCTTGAAATGTTGATAGTGTACATGGGCCTATAGTATAAAAAAATGCAATATAAATTAAATAGACAATTGATAAAAAATCTGTGGAAGACAGGCCTAAAAAAATATTCGCTTCTCCATAATTTTGTAACAGCACCTGAATGAATGAACCAACATTACCAGGTTAGCGGTCGTGCTAATTACCGTCCTCCACCACCGTCTACCACCGTCCTCCACCCCTTTTGTACTGTTATATTGTATCGTCTTCCACCTCAATATTTCTTTAAAACATCTTTTTCTTTATTTTCTCTAAAAAAATAATGTAAACCGCATCAGAATCGCTGAGAATATTCTGTTTTTTGTGACCGTCCACCACCACGATCCTTCAGTCAGCGCCACCCTCGGACGCCCATGGAACCAGGTTTGATGACAACGTAGTTCCGGACTCACCGCCCGACGGTGGCGCGGACTGACAAATCGTGGTGGTGGATGATCACAAAAACAGAATAATTCTGTGATATGATCAGCGATTCTGATGCGGTTTACATTATTTTTTTAGAGAAAATAAAGAAAACGGTGTTTTCAAGAAATATTGAGGTGGATGACAGTACAATAACAGTACAAAAGGGGTGGTGGACGGTGGAGGACGGTGGTAGACAGTGGAGGACGGTAATCAGCATGACCCCCAGGTTAGAGACCGACGTGAAAGCGTGTAGGCCTCCAAATCTGTGATTTTAGTTGGGGACCATGTTTACAAATTGGGAAAAATGTGTGCCCAGTTTGAAGGCCGACTGCTTCGCACTTATCTATCCGTTTGAAACATTTCAACTACCATTGAGAAGTCAAGAATCTCTAGTTTTTAAATGTCTATGCAGTTTGAAAATAGACTTAGGGACCTGGCCGCAATCACCATGGAATTCAATCATTTGAGCCTCAAAAGTTTGCAATTTCACGCCAACAGAATACGTCGTGGGCGCCGCCGACGTGACATGATGTCGTCCTTTCACGCAGTGGTCCCCAACCAACGTCATGGATCTGTAGGCCTAANATTAATCTCTTTTCTTTCAGCTCAACCAGCCATCCATTTATTACAGACACCCTTTCAGGTCCAGCAACCTTGTGGGGCTTGGACCTTATTCTTTTCTTAATTGCTCACTCATCTTGTTTGCAGGGATATTTAGATCTACTTCAGGGACTCAGCTCAGTCTATTCTAGAGTCTTGTACTGTTAAGTGCCAGCCTGAAGAAGACCCCGGTTGGGGTCGAAAATTTGCAAAATCTGGAAGTTGACTTCCTGTATATTATCATAGCATTCGTAACACTTCGGGTCTTTCCGTCATTCTTCGGCACTGACAGTTTCGAGCTCTGAGCTGAGAATGCGCCAGTGATGCTAGACCTATAGAGCGGTGCAATTAGCAAATAGTCGAGAGGGCTGCTACTTTTGTTGAGTAAGATTGTCCATAAAATATGTCTATTTAAAAAAATGAAGTGGCAATTGATATTAATTGTATATAAGTTTTTGTAAGAATACGAATAAAGCGTGTAACCCG
The DNA here is from genome assembly GCA_002633025.1 of Notospermus geniculatus. Lineage (NCBI taxonomy): Eukaryota > Metazoa > Nemertea > Pilidiophora > Heteronemertea > Lineidae > Notospermus > Notospermus geniculatus. Next base: position 35,010 of record NMRB01001790.1, on the reverse strand, counting down.
AAGGCATCATCTTCATTTCGCAGGAGATCGATTATGACTGAGAGCTCTGGAATCAAAGGCCCTCTAGTCCGAAAGTGGGCGGGGTTGACCAAACCTGTGTTGCCACCTATTGTCAACTTTTGGTACTCACAAATCAGATTTAAAATCGCGTTTCACAACTTTTTGTTTGTTTTTGAGCGTGAAATCATAAATCTACTTCAGGTACAAGAATATTTATCACGATAGAATCAAAAATAGATAACATAATGTTTTTTGTTATTTTGTTTGGTTTTGGTTTTTTTTCATTTCATTCTATACATGGTGCTGCCACCTGTCTGAAGGAGAATAACTATTATGATCAACCATGTAAATAATAGTCTCGCGTCACCAGCCTCTCTCTCTTACAGGAGAGAGTCTGGTAGCAAAGGCCGCACTGAATGCCTTTTTTGCAACCTGATTTTCCCCGTTCCCGTCGCCCCGAAGCGGATATTACATCATTTTTGCCGGACTGCTCAAGTGGAAAGATACTGACAAATCTATTAACCATTTGATGCGGATTTGTTAACGCATGATGCGGATCCCGGCGCGGGAAACCGGCCGGTGCGGGCACCGCGACGGAAACCGGTCAAGTGGAAACAGTGGAAGCAGGCCTTTATACCTGCCGCACACGAGTGCAATTTTGTCTCCGACGTTGCCTCCATAGGAGATTTTTGTCTCAGCATCCTGTCACCGCACACGGTGCGTCAGCCGCCGCACACGAGTGCAAATTTGTCTCCTGTAGATGCGGCGTGACCATGGTGACGTCATTCGTCACCGAAAAAACCGGGACGAATGGAAACATGTTTGACGTCATTAATATAACAATGCCATCATGACGTTATAAAATGACGTCACCACGTCTCTTGATTGGTCAGATGTTTTGCATCCGTCTCCGCCTCCGCCTCCAACCACCGCACACGATGACAACGTTGCCTCCATAGGAGATTTTTGTCTCCTCCGATCAAACATGTTTGATCTGCTTTGGAGGCAAAAAAATCCGTCTC
>NMRB01001790.1:4355-16502 GCA_002633025.1 Notospermus geniculatus | reverse complement strand
GACACTTTTCTTCCCTTAATTACATCCACTCTCTTAATTAGGTCCAGCAACCATTTGTGGTGCTTGGACACTATTCTTTCCTTAATTGCTCACTCATCCTGTCTACACAGGTGTTAGTTCTACATTTGGGTTTCGGCTCAGTCTTTTCTAGAGTTTCAGATTGTAAAGTTCCACTTGAAAAAGACCCCGGTTGGGGTCGAAAATTCGTGAATTCTGCATGTTCTGGAGATTGACTTCTTGCTTATTATCATTTTGTGTGTCAATTTGGTGCTATTCTGTATCTTGGATTATTTTTCAGAGAGATGACGGTCTGCTTGTCTGGCAGAAACGCGGCATGCGAGATAAGGTGCCATACCTCATAACTATGTCGTTATGTGTCGCAGGAATGGGAATGGCCGTCTACAACCTAATTGATATGTCCTTCCCAAAGAAGAGCGATTAATGGAGCAGTCTTATAGATGACTATTGTTGATATCAAGTTAGACTGCATCGGACTTTAACCCTCAGGCTGAGTTCATATAGAGCTACACTCTGCCCGATATCCGGTACCCGTAACGTATGAAACGCAGGTAGTGGAAATCTAACAAGGTCATTTCATAATACCGTGTCACATAAGACTGCACTATTCAGAGGACCCGATACACACGTGTAGAGCGAATCGTTCCTTTTTCGGATAGCAGATAGTGGATAACGGATACCGAGTAGAGTGTAGCTGTGTGTGAACTTAGCCTGACAAGAAGTGTTGCAAAGTGCTGGTTGTGTGACATTTTTGAACATACCGATACATTATAGTGCTTCAGCGGTACATTTGAATCATTCATGCATCTCATGCAAAAAAGGTGACGTTAATTTGCACATCGACTTATAGCGATTTGAGGCCGATTTTTTGGTAGACGCCAGTCTTCTCTCACTCCTTAAAGCCAGAGATCCACTGATATAATATGATTTCTGATCCCACCAGGCTTGTGATAGATTTGCGTTGAGTTTGTGGTTGTTAACCATGGAAGATCTCCAAACGGTATTCGGTGAACATGAAGCTTTGATGTCACTGACAATGAAGTCATGGCTGGAATCTGCTACTGTTTCCTCATTTCGTTAATTTTCATCCATTGCCGCAAGCTATCGCAACAAAATCGTGACAGTGGGTTCCAGGATATTTGCTGGTAATGTGTGCATGTCCTCATTCACTATTCAGACTCTCAGACTTTTTCACTGGTTCCAAAAATTCCTTGTAAATTTTTGCCGATCCATATCATTGTTATCAGTTAAATCAAATCTATTATGAGTTCTCGTATTTACAGTAGAGCCAAGTTCCTCACAAGATACCTTGGTATAACACTATAAAACAGAGTGTCAATTTGTATACATCTACATGGAGCCATCAACATTACAGCATCAGAACCAGCAGCTGTGCTGGACAACCATGAAGCAAAATATGTCTAGTAGATGTTGCATGGTACATGTATGTATTCGTGATGATATGTGATTTTGTGTGTTAATAAAATATTGACTGAATGCATTTTCACGTTGTTCTTGGCACAGAGTACCTATAAGTACGTTTAAATAATGTGGACCTCGGTGGGAGAACCCTTTGGTTGTCGGGCAGACCTTGGTATTGTTGGTGAAGTCTGGCTATTGAAATGCGTTTTATTGACAGGACACTTCCAGCCAACCCCATGCACCATGCCTGTGTTCAATTTCGAATCAAGGCCTAGTCGCATGTTCTATTTTGAACCAAGGTTCAGCTGGTTAGAAAACAATGTGCGTTGGACCATTTAGAGTAAACCCTAAATTCATTGTTGTCCGGTCACTAGGTGTTTGACTGACATACGCCCATCGGGGTCCAGATGATTTAAACGTACTATAATGGCTGGTGTCCACTAGAGCGCCAGCAAGATTAGGAAGGGTTGCGGAAGCAAATTATCTCATTTTGGCATTCATTCCGCGTCAAGACGCGAAAAAAGTGTGAATCATCATTTCCTGGGACATTACTATGAATCTCTGCGTATTGACTGCAGACATACCTGGGAGTGTCCTTAGGAATCAATCCTGAGGGGCATGAAATGCCGCGGAAAATGCTGATTGTAGCAGGACAGCGCGGACACCATCCTCCAAGCAGGGTCGAACACGCTCCGGATTTCCCAAAACGCATGCGTGTATCCCAGAATCCTTCGCGTCATTCTACGTTGTGAGATACTTTTTCGATGTTTCACTTCTGACGAGACGAAAAGTATCTCTACTGTATGAAGAATACCGCCATCTTGGATAGACATTCATCCGCGTTAGGAGCACTACTTAATACGTACTGCGCATGCGTAGCAGCAACATAATATCATACTTTTCTTGATCTTATGAACGCATAAATCTATAGTTTTAAGTAATTCATATATACAATGATGAATTTTCAAAAAATATGCGTATATCGTGTAATTCTAGACACCATCACCTGGGCACTATCCGGCGGACGAATGGGTTAGTAAATCGCCGGAACTGAGGACCCACTTCCGTTTCAAGATGGCGCGTATTGTTATACAGCCGAGTCGGACTCCCGACAAATCCCGAAGTACCCGAAGGAGGCCGAACGAGGCCGAGCCGAATGTCCTTCGCGTGTATCTTACCCTGCCAGAATTGGCTTCCATCTTGTTTATTTCAGCTGGCTAGGCCGCTGCTTTGAACGTAAACATTTTACTCCCAAAAGTTAATTTATCGACTAAAGATTGCTGGTTTTCGTCCCTTTTACGAACAGTCAATAAATGTGACGGTAGTCTAGTTATTTGTCAGGAACTATTTCTGTCATGTGAGATGATCACGCCGTCAGTGTAGTCAGGTTTGTTCATAGCAACCATCATGGCGGACGCCGGTTGACGAAATTGAAAAATACGACTTAAAATGCATTCCCCAGAGCCTGTGGAAAGGGATACCATCACATCCTGATTCTTGCGCGATCAGAGATGATGAAAAGTTCCCATCTGTACACTCTTTTAATTTAAAACTACGACCTGGCCCACATTCTGAGACAGTTTCAGAAAGGACTTGCTCAACAGAGTGTCTCGGCAACAGCCGCCATTTTGACCACAGCCTGGAAAGTAGGACGCTCGTCACCATGGTCACTGTGATCAGACGCCTACGTACCGTTCGATTACTGCCCTTGGATCTATGACGTCATCAATATGGAAGTCATTTCTGGCAGTGATACTTATCGGAAGAATGGAGATAGGTGGCGCTCTGGGGAGTTCGCGCGGACACATCTAGGATCACACCAGGAGTGGTAAAATCATGCACTAGGACAATCAGGATGACAACCATTTAAATATGCGGACAATATGAGGAAATAATGCAAGGTTATAAATTTGGTGCATACTTTGGGTTTTTCTAATATGCCTGCTAGCCACCGTGGAGGTCACACCAGGGCAATTCATCTTGCTGTATACATGTAGCTTCAAATCCAAGCTGAGAGAGATGCTCAGCTAGCCCTGGTCCTGGCCCTCAGGAGGAGGAGAAGAAGGAGATGTCACAGATGGTGTGTGAGGCCATGGTTCGACAGTGGAAAGGAGGCTTCAGTATGGCCAGTACAAGACACTCAGAGACGTTCGTTCTTTCAAGAAGTACATTGTAGGCCAATGGAAAGCCGGCCTTAAACTCCTCCATGCCGCAACCTGTTGACTCTTCCGTGTCTTGAACGCAAATATTTGCAGCGGCTTTGTGCACTTGCTTATATAGATCTGCATCAGCTTTGCGCTTTCCTGAAGCATTCCGAAAATTTGGAAATTATGTGATGCGTAGTTGGTTGTGGGCATGTGCTGTATGTGATTGGCCGTAAGCAGGAAGCTTTCATCCAGAGCACACGGTAAGCTTCGTGTAGGCGTGGTGAAAAATATCAAACAGGAGAGATATTGGCTGCAGAGCCTCGAATGACGAAAATCTGTTGTAAATCGCAATGCACACGGGAGCTTCCTACTTCAAGCCTGGCGCACACGAGAGCTTCCTGCTTACGGAAAAGTTCATTCGTGGCACTTGCCTTAAGGAGGAAGCTCCCGTGTGCGGTGTGATTTATGACAGATTTTTAAGACCGCCCCCATCAATGGGGCGGTCTTCCTTGTTTTTACTGAATTTCTCTCTGGATCTCTCCATCCAATCTGCGGTTTCACCACGATAACTAACAAAAAACGCCATGTATCGCGGTAAAACTTTCAGGAATTATAGATATGCACATTACACAGAACCCTATTGATTGTTGGGGTCATCCGTGTACAAATAGTGTGAAATTTGTCATTTTTAGCCCGCTTGGCCCATAGGCCAAAAGGGCTTATGCTGTGCTTGGCGCCTTTAGTGGTGGTCTGTCGTGCGTGCGTTAGTGCGTGCGTCCGTAAACTTTTCCCTTGTCAGATGGATAGCGCCTTCAGTTTTTGACCGATCATTTTCATATTGCATATGGGTGTGTATGACCACAAAATCTAGGTCAAGTTCGATTTTGGGTGCGATACGATTCCTACTTTGGCCAGTAGGGGGCGTTTTGTGAAAAAATTCAAAGGCCTGTATTTTGCGAATGGCTTGAGCTATCACGATGAAACTTTGTATGCATGTACCTCTAGCTTGTGGTNCTCCTTCTGAAGTTAGTAGAGAGAAGCCAAGTCTCCCTCTTTGGAAAAAAGTCTCTGCTTTTAGGAATGGGAGACTTTTATTCTCCCTATTTCAAAAACCTGGCACCAACCCTGGCCGTTCGATAATTCTCGATCAATCAACTGTGTCTTAGCTCCCAATTTCCAAGGGCGGTCTTTCAAATTGACTGGTAAGTCAATTTGTAGTTGTCATTCGAGGCGCTGCAGCCAATATCAAACCTGTTTGATATTTTTTGCCACGCCTGCACGAAGCTTCGAATCGCACCGCACACGGGAGCTTCCTCCTTAATGCAAGTGCCACGAATGAACTTTTCCGTAAGCAGGAAGCTCCCGTGTGCGCCAGGCTTAAAGGAGCTGGACGTCCAAGTTGTAAACACGATATTCACTAGTCTCGGTCACCCAGCCGCCGTCGGTCACCCAGCCGAATCTGAGGATCGAACGTTTGTGTCGCAGTACCTGCGGAACGAAACGGTTGGCTGCGCGAGACTACATATTCACTTCAGTACATATCACCGATAATAGGTGGCAGCACAGCGTGGATAGAGAACCAGTGAGTGGTTGAGTGATAGTTGCATTGGACCGGGCACCAGTCTAACGATCACGGGGCGCTACTGGTGCTGCCACCTTCACGAAGGAATAAAACTAGTTTGCTGGCCAGTGTTTGTAAACAAACCAGTTTGTTTACAACTTGGACGTCGAGCTCCTTTAAGGCAAGTGCCACAAATGACCTTTTCTGTAAGCAGCAAGCTCTGGTGTGCGCCAAGCTTTAATGGAAATGCACTCTCAGTTAAGTGGTCCAAGATTTCTGCAACGTTGTTCATCAACCCATCGTGATCTCTGGTGATTATCAGATCAACAATATTGTCTGCATTTCTGTGTTGAGGACACAAGCGAAGAAAGCTCGCTTGAACAGAAAATTGGCAAACAAGTCCTTTTCCATGTGGATGTTGAATGCACGAGCAAGACATTTTTTTCCCAACAGGAATCTCCGACACCAGCACGTCAAAATCTTTGAGGATTGCAGAGATGGTGTGCTTACGTGATGCATATCCAACAGATGGTGTCACTATCAATGTGGTATTGATATCTCAAATCATAGTCTATAGGAAGTCAACTTCGAAAATTTCGCAAATTTTTCGACCCCAACCGGGGTCTTCCTCAGGCACTTTTCAGTATAGAACTCCAGAAAAGAACTATTTTCTGGAGTTCTATACTTAAAAGTGCCTGAGGAAGACCCCGCTTGGGATCAAAAATTTGCGAAATTTTCGAAGTTGACTTCCTATAGACTATCATTTTGTGTGTCGACTTTTGTGTTCTCTCTTTCTTCGGATATCTCAAATCAGAACATTTCCGGATATCTTGAATTATGATCAAGTTAACATAATAACAAAAGATCTTGCTTCATATCAGGTTCCTTTATTGTGTACCATTATAAGCATGATATTACAAAAACCATAGATGGGAGCCTCCCAGGCTGTCTGTGAAGGCAGCAAGCCAGAAGCTAGAATTTCATCATCTTATACTACAACATCACAAAGCAAGGGATAAATGCAAGAACAAAAGGTGATTTCACAAATATTGGTAAAACCCAGTTGTTTCTGATACAAGCGTGTTGGCTACAGGCTAAAATTCACTTTTATATAAAACTTGAGAAATATAATCTGAGGCCGACTGAAAAGCTCCTTTGGCTAATCCTTAATTCTAGCACATCTACGGTTCCTTGCAGTGACTGGCACGCCTAATGTTGTGAAGCCTCTCCACAGTTTGACACAAAAGAATAGAACAAGAAATAACAGGGCAGTAACAATTAGACACTATGATGAATGCTGCCACTAAAGTTGTAACCACCATCCCGGAAGCCTACCCACTGACAGCTGTTTTTCCACAATATACGAGCAAATCATGCAAAATCCACTGATATAAGACTCCCAAGATAATTCAACATTAGACAGTATCTTAAATAGAACTTACAGTAGTATTGTACAAGTCACAGTGCTTCCTGTCCCACAGAGGATACAACTTGGGCACGGAGAAGACGATTCGGAGTCTTCGGTTGAAGGCATGGCACATTAATTCTCTACATGCAACAAGTACATGACCTCTAGAACCTATCAAGGACTGTCACATCTGACCCCATCCTGGTCATACTAGATGCAGGTTAGGCCACACTTTTTTTATTCTTTGGTTTACGGGCCCGCCGACGTGGCAAAATGCCATTCCGAAAAAAAAATAAAATTGGGAAAATCAGTTTCTTTTATTGCCTCCGAAGTTCAAATGAGGTCTTCTAAGAAAAAAACGAATAAAAGGAGTCATTTTTATTCTCGCCGACCATGGATTAGCAGTCAGGACAGCTAAAAATAAATAAAACCAACACTATTTCCCAGCAACAAGGACGGAAAGAAGCAGAAAAGAGGCATTTATAAAGAATTTATTTGGTTTTTTATTTCCTCCGATTTGTCTAACTTGTCATTCTAAAGCTGAAAATGAAAAAAGTGAACTTAACCTTAGTTTTTTTTTTTTTTTTATTCCGTCCTCCGTACCTGGGCTCAGAAACTTTGTGCCCGTAAACCAAAGAATATAATAACCGTGGCCTTACTTCACTAAACATATCTATAAGAAACTACTTGAAACTCACCATTTTTCACAGGATCTCAACACTCACTACCATTTTTAAAGTGGAATTTCAAGCCAAATTCGGAGACAACTTTACGTTTACTATCATTTTGTGTGTCGTTTTACGAAAACCCGTCGGATGTCGCTGAATGATCAACAAGGGCCGTCAGATTGCCTGTGCATTGATCTGTATTGTTTACCTGCTACGAAGTACATTTCAGCTATTGAAATGTACAGGTTCTCAAAGGCCATTACCAGTTTCCTCAAATGCGACATCCAACAGGTTTTTCTAGACTGCCACACAAATAATGCCAACTTGAATCTATCAGATTAGAAAATTCATGAAATAGACCATCTTTTTTGCATTAAATACCTCATGATCATCAATGTGGTGCATGAAGTACATGTATTGGCAATCAAAAATCACAAACACAGTTTCAATTTTTCAGTTATTTCGAAAAAAATTCTTAAAGGGACTCATGCGGAAGTTACTGCACGCCGGGCACTAAAGTACTACCTTCTAACCACAGGTGGCAGCAGGCGTTTTTCCCAAGAAATATTTCCACCGACTTTTTCAGTTCCAGAATCAAATACTAGACGGCACATGCCATGAATGCGAAATGAAGCGGTCTAAAAATAGATTGTAGTCATTATTACCTTGACAGTGTTATGTTACGTTACTGGCACTTTTCGCATGAGTCCCTTTAATTGGCACATGGGATTAGTTATGACAGGCCTTGTAAATAGTAGTAGATTGGATCAACTCGAGTGGGAGGCACAGAGTTCTAGTGGACTTAATCTCCAGAGGAGCATACACGCTGTAACACAATGCACAACACCTCTGGTGACTGACCTAGAGGCACAGGACCATTTGCAAAAAGTTTAATAGATTAGGTAGCTTAAAGCTGTGGATAGGTATATACTGTACTCTGCTATACATAAATCGAAACAAAATGTTTTACAAACATGCACTGCAACTACTACACTTCCTTTATGTCTGGTAGATATATCTACAATTATACAGAAATTTTTTTGGGTCCATGAAATTGACCAATCTTTGTTACGAGTGGTTCTGACACGTTTGAATTCCCAAAGGACGAGGCTGGAATGGTATCACAGCTCTTCTCAACAGTGGACACCTCCATCCGTCAAAGCAGACAAAACACAGATGATATCTACACCATATTTTAATTTTGCTATTTTTTTTTCATTGCTGTTGTGCCCTTTGAGAAAATAAAAGTGTCCAACCTGCCCACCCCGTAGGAGAAATAAATCGTTCTTGGTACAGTTGTTCCATTGAACGGGGGTGGTAGGTTGTGGCAGTCCGTTCAGAGTGTGTACAAATTGAAAATCAGGTGGTTGCATATCTGGACTGCTCTGCCATGGTATGATAATGATGTAAAATCGCACGAACTTAAAACTTACATCATCGGCCCGGTTGTTACCAGGACGAGGTATATTTCCTCTTCAAGAATGGACTATCTTTAAGCGTTCCCTAATGTCAATAAACGCAATTTTTCCAATATAAAATCACAAGTAGAAGTTCTTACAGTTGTACACACCTGGTGTATAAATTTCTCCACTCGAAAGTACAAAAATGTCTACACAAAGCTTGGTTAACCGGAAGTTAACAAAATAATTGCACATAAAAATGGATTGATATCAATGAAGCAATAATGTTTGGATTGGCGCTATGTCATGAGTGATATACTATTTTTATGGATATGAAACAAATACAATCAAGAATATATAAGTACCAAGAATGTACAACTCAAAATATGTGCCAAAAGTGAGTTTACTAATTTGCCTTTGGTGAACCAGTAACTGAAGGGATCTTAATTTGTGAAGGATTATTGTGTAGAGAAGATCATTACGAACAGTAGGACACCTCCCGCAGTTACGTGCACTCAGAAATAACCGAGCTACAGAGTAGTTTTGAATGGACCATATTTTCGACAAATTGCTATCGTACTTGATCTCGGGGTCGGGCACTCTGACCTAAACAACAAATCCATGGTTTCACCAAAATCAAAAAAAAATTGTACGCCAGTAATATGTCTGTAACTTTACATAAGAATATTGCCGATATTCTAAATAATACAATTCAGTCAACAACAGTTAATTCAGTATCACTCTGGGATATGATATGTAAATAATAGCACTGGTGCTTCATGTCAGGTTCTTTTTAAAGGGATTTTGATGCTTTTGGCGAAAACCAGAGTTGTCGTCGTTTCGGAACGCCAATACCAAACTACACACTACACAGATGGTAATTTGGAACCCTTCTGAAAGTTCCTGGTTCTCAAGATAATTTTACATAGAAGCATCCCATCTGGTTATACATTACTTGAAATTAGGTCACTCGAGGGTATTTTCTGCTAAAATCCACCTTTAATTGCGTTTAGCAAAAGGTCACCTCCGGTGTGGCTGATGACATTTCAGTTCTGCTCTGAATTTGATCTCAAATGCGCGGTCATCCCCCGTGCGTTCAAGTGATTGGCAATGATATGTATGAGACGCAGGGTCATGAATGCGCTGGTGTGTTGCTGATGATTAAACATACAGAATGTGATAGATCATCCTGAACCAATCCATTTGCGATCGGATCAGGGGAAGCTGGTTCGGTGGATAAAGTGTTTGCTGATTACTTGATCAATTGCGACCAGCCACAATGCACTTTTGGGATTCCTATAAACTTTGGCGTTAAAGGATTCCATCACGTATCTTCTATGTACCATCCGACTGGAATGACTTTTTGTGATTTTTTTGGTCTGATAGTTTTTCCGATGTGATAGCTTCCCAGTCTCTTTTTTAGCACCTGTTGCATGATCTCTCTCAACTTGGCCAAGATAAATGCATTATTAGGTATAAATCTGTGCAGGTAACGGATACCTTTTTCCTATGCTATGCATGACAATTAACAACGTGACACCCAATTAATTTTGTCTCTTCTTGAGGTAGTTTTTCAAGAAAGATAATAGGCCATTCGTCATTATCTTCTTTGGCTCTCATGCTATTTCAGGTGTTGTCTTTTCCGCAGTGCGTGCTTTACACACAGAGAAACTTTTTAATGGTGGTCTCAAATTGTGGCCCAATCACGACAGTGTCTGATGAAAATCCGCTCACCACTGATTGAGATTGAGCTTAGTGACAAATGAATACAATCATTGGAACCATGCATCCTCTTCAGACATAGACAGAGNGCGCAAAAACATTGATGCCCAGTTGTAGTCAACAAGATTTCTGACTTTATGCAGAAAACCGCATTTAAATTGGTTTGATGGTTTATGAGATATTTGAGATAACAGGTGTTGATATTAATACGAACAAGACTGTACATCAAAGGCTCCATCCAGGACATTACCTCTAATTAACTGCCGTAGGAAGTAAGAGGCTATCGTGTATTCTTACGGCTATAATAAATAAAATGTTACGGCCGTTCGTGGCTATTTCTTTCAATTTGGTGGAGACATAACTGAGAGATGTGTATGGCTAAACATACGTATGAGGACACTTCGGCAGTGCAATCAATAACCAATTACCAGTGAAGGTAGGAATTTAGTCTCCCATCTTCATGGGTCAAATCGAGGGATGACAACAGCGGCATGGTGGAAACATTAGCAGTGTAGTCTGCTCTGCAGTCGTGACCTTGACCTATCGTCTCGTCCCAAATCGATCACGTCGCTAACTGTTCACAATCTATTCCCAATTTCTCCACCCCATCAGGTACACTGCCATTTGAGAGAATTTACGACAATTTAACTGCTGATGGTTCCGATGAATTATCCTGCCGAAATGAAATGTCGTCCATTTAGGAACAAAACAGCCATGCAACGATAAGGAAATGTTCTCTTTTGTCTTTTTAAAGGAGCGAAGTATTTGATGTGTTGATTAGGGAGAGAGTTGATGAAGTTATAGTTGGTATTCTGGTGAAGTGGTGCAGCGGGCATGGTCATACCGGTTTTAGCCACGATGAATCTAAAAGGAAAATGAATGGTCAAACCCTGGAATGACCGGCACCGAAATGGGCCAAGGGCTAATTGTTCTCTCTGACAGAAGAAAAGATTCTGACCATTCTGTTAAGGAGAGGGCACGAGGGAATCATGGCCTTCCTACCTTTTCCCCTGCTCCTGTTCTTCATTTGGTTCAGTCTAGTTTCTTGGCACATATCGATCCTTAGGACTCGCCTAATTTGGTTCCAAAGGCTCCAATCTTATTCCAGATTCAGTTGCTTTGGTAGATTAAGATGTTAGTGTTGAAAAGTTAAAAGATTTCGCTATTACTTTGGCGTAAAGATGAGGAAAGCATTTGACGTGATAATCTCACACTTTGGTGGCATGTGAATCAGAGATGTAATTAGGCATTCGAGATTAAATCACACTCCAGCTTCGAAGAGCACGTGACTTCATAGCTGCTGTATATTCCAAATTACCTGCCTTATAACTCGTCATTACTGTTCTGTGTCTATTTAATTTCAGGTGGTGGGTAGATGAATCGAGGTGCAAATTGAGTTCCTCTGCAGAGAATTAATATCTTGTCACATGCAACGTGATGATTCTGTTACGAAATATTGATTGATAATCTTTCTTTTCCAATTTCTGATACGTTATTGGGACATTGATTAGTCGTCAGAAGTTTTTTAATAATCCTCGATAGTGTGGAATCTAATCATAATGATACCAATAAAGTTTTGCCCTCAGCACTGGAAATACTCAATTGATTCACAGCAAGGTAATCAGTGGTCCTGAAATGACTTGTTTAAAAAGTTATTTGTCCTTCTAAAAGTTTGTGATTTCAACCATAATTGACCAAAAGGTGGAGCACGTGTAGCTGTACCCAAAAAAACGACAATGTCATCACTGACCTGTCAGCCTTCGCCAATTCTAAGAGAGTTTTGATTCATAGTTAGGTATGA
>NMRB01001789.1:76674-150943 GCA_002633025.1 Notospermus geniculatus | reverse complement strand
ATGTCTCTTATTGAGGACACCTTTTGGACTGCCTGTATTGTCCATGAATGAGAGGGGTCTTCAATCCAGAGGTCAAAATGAACAGACTTGACCAGGTTGGACTTAACTCTGGTGTCCTTAATAGAGAGGTGTCCTCCTGGCAGAGGTGTCCATTAAGGGAGATTCTACAATACTCTGCAAAAGATATGTTGATTGGTAGAGACCAGAGCAAATCTTTCACAAAATCATTCCTGGGGGCGAGTCTCAGTCACACTTCTTCCGAAGGGAAACCAACATCACGCACATCAGTGACACATTTCCTTCACAAGCCACTTTTTTCATGTTTCATAATAGTGATTCATGACAAAATAATAAACTAAACTGTGTAAAATGGTTGTAATTCAGGAAGTGAAACACATCAACTACAGGATCGTCAACATCATTCTTTCATTTTCGATTCAAATTGGCATATCACAGCCAAGAGACCACCGAGAGAAAGGCCTTGTTCTATCCTAATTGGGGAAGGTATAATTAGCACTATCAGTATATCCAATTACCAAACAGTAATGACTTAACAGACTTAAATGGGAACAATTTGATGTGTCAGACAGATTGCCAATCTGGTGAACATCCATAAGCAAGTTTCCCATAACCAGTAGCATAATTGATTTTACGTCTAATTATCTGAAGTCTTAATGGTAGGATTGAGATCAGGAGAGTTCAAATAATCAGTTATTCAGCCTTGACACTTGTGACAAGTCATTTTTAAAAGTCTAAATAAGAAGTAGCAGCCTGCCAGCATGACTGGTTGTGGTAATTCCCCTTTGTCGGTTAACACTTTGACATCAGTAATGCATTTGGTTAGCGATATTCAAGGGAATGCACAAACATACTGATCGATTCAATCAACCCATCCTCCATGTATCATGTGTTCAAAAAGAAGTTACCCAGGATTATAGCATCACAGATCATCTGAACTTTGCATTTCTGGTCGCCCTGACAAACCATATCCATTTCATTTGATAAGAATTCCGTCTCCATGCAACATGTTTTCTGCTGCGATTGTATTCTCCGCGTTAATCGATCTGGGAACATAGGATCTGTTCCCACTGAATTCATTGACAGGCATGTTTTCCCCTGCAGCTGGAGGCTGTGACTGAAACATACATCAACCATTCCAGTTCAACTCAAGTTGGTCGGATACAGAGGACATCATCTGTGCCCTAGGAAAAATCTGCTTCTTTCACTTATTCCTAACTGCTGTAACAGGCTTCAACAATGATTTCAAAAGCATACATCAATGCATAGAGATACAACTTGAATTGCAGATCAAACAAGACGACACTGGAGGCAACTCTATGGAAATGATTTCAGTGTCACAACGCCTGAAATCCACTTCATACAAAGCCCAAAATAGACTGTACAATTATGCAAATACAATTGATGATACTGCACTGATACTTGGGTAGTTCAGGCGACGTACTAGAAAGNTTATTCCTAACTGCTGTAACAGGCTTCAACAATGATTTCAAAAGCATACATCAATGCATAGAGATACAACTTGAATTGCAGATCAAACAAGACGACACTGGAGGCAACTCTATGGAAATGATTTCAGTGTCACAACGCCTGAAATCCACTTCATACAAAGCCCAAAATAGACTGTACAATTATGCAAATACAATTGATGATACTGCACTGATACTTGGGTAGTTCAGGCGACGTACTAGAAAGACGACGAGGATCAATAACATCCAGCCATCTTGTATTCGTAGCATATGATCCAAGTTAAGAAATAAACAGGGTGGGTCGTAGACGATTACGGAGCGGGGAAATAGCATGCAGATTAAATATTCATGTTCTTTGAATAACAGAATAACATTTCTTGGAGGCGAGCGCGTCTCAAGTTGAGTACACAGCAGATGGATTTCCTCGCCGTGTTACTTGAGGTGCGTGTTACCAGGGCCACGCCTATCTTCAGTGTGCTCGGACAGAAAGTCACATGCTGAAGCAAGTGCTCCATGTCTTAGCAGCAGTCAAGGCTGATTAGAATATATAGTAGGCCTGCCAGGTGAAGACATCCATCAGGTTACCAAGAGGCAGTTCAGACAAGTCTTCCATTGTTTATCTCTTTGAAAGCACTTTCTCCAGGCATCTGGTTTCCTTCTGCTCTACATTAGACTTGCCTAATGTGTCAGTAATGGCGAGTTCTTATATAGCGCTTCATAGCGTATTACGCTCTCTAAGCGCTTCACACATTATTACCCCAGCCTATGATTCAGAAACCTTTCTGTAGAAACCAAAGGGCAGCCACAATATAGCGCACACAATGGACATTTCAGGCCAGTTGAGAGTTACTGAGTGGCACGGCCGGGATCGAACCCACGATCTTCCGATCACGAGTCCACAGCCCTAACCATTATGCCACCGCGCTCCCCAGTAGAGGTAGTAAACCCATATTTGGCACTCAGCTCACATTATTCAATTAATGGATATTCCAAAATTTTAATCTTTCATCACATTCTGCCGACCGAGTAATCAGGGGACTACTCAAAGACTACAACTGAATTACATGATTGCGAACAACAGCCAGCTAAAGTATATGAGATGTGCTTGAGACTTTTGAGATTCTCAACCCAAATACCTGGGTCAACAAAGATTGCAACCACTTGTGGTTGTTTCGCAACATCAGGCTGTAGTGGCTATTTCACCCCAACTTTGTTTCTCTCCATGTACAAAAGACATATTTTTTTAACAAAACACGTAGATATTTTGTCATGTCTACATTGTCGGGGTTTCAAGATGCTGCTTCAGGACAGCATTGCCATGAAATCCTGTGAGTTAACACTTGAAGACATCAATGGAGCAAGCTTCCCATGTGTTCAAGTGTTTGACTGAACGTGCAGATTTGGAATATTCCATACTATAAGCAATTGTTGGACACTTCTGCATTCAAGGAGTGAACACTCGAAGCACCAAAAAAGTACGTGTAGACACAGAAAGGTAGACAAGGCAACATGGACCACCTTTTTTTCCTTTGCCTTTTTTACCGAACACCACCCAACCAAAATATCAGGTCAGAATCAGGCCAAAAATAGGACAAATTAGGATTTTTTTGTACTCTTGCCAAAGGGCAGGTAATCCTCTTTATCTACAACAAAAGTAGGGTGAACTTGACCAAAGTCTCTGACCTGCACAGAAAAATTTGGGGGAACGTACCTGAAATTCGCAAAATACAAGTCAGGACAGAACACTGATTGCACATGACCGAATCATAAGTAGGCCTACTTGTGACATTTCTGTGAGAGTCAATCATATTCTGTCAGAGTAAATCAAAGACTAGTTCATGTAAATAAACCCTCACACCCCATCCCCAGTGAGCAGAGGCAACACCAATCAAGCAAGAAGACACAGCTCTTCCAACACTGTTTTAATGTTCCATGATCTAACTTTAACCCTTTGATATCTACTCTGCATTGCGGTGAGAAGCCTCAATCTGATCCCCCAACTACGCAGCAACAGCACTCAACTGAGTTCACCCTGTAGGCCCAGCGTAACCTTGGAGGCCACTGTGAGTTCAAGTTCAATTTACTGCTCCTTACTGAAGCTCAGAAATGGTCTCAATTCCACTAGACCAAGCCTTTGACATTTTTCTGCTGGATTAAGTGGGACGAGACTTCCTCGAAGTGGTATAATATTACATCAGTACACATTCATGGGTTTGCCATTCATTTCGATTATGCAGATGAACTTCGAAATGAAGTATCACAATTCCCCCGTGGCATATGTACAACGAACTTCAGGAGTACGTATAAACCTTTCTGAACACCACCAAACTTCACAACACGCCACTAGTACATTTCTAGCCAGTAGGCCCGCTCACCCAGGCAAGTTCCGACCATTTTCAAAAGCACAGCATGAATATTAAAGACTTGAATGATGTTTTCCTCTAACTTTACAATTCGGTGCATTCAATGGTTATTTTGGGAATTCAAATGAAAAGCATACTTCAGTGCATTGAAAAGAATCCCATGAACGTTTCTTTCCCACCGACTACACTAGTAGTACACATGCAACAAATTGCAACAACAAAGAAACCGTATTTTTCAACTTTATTTTACAGAACATTCAGATAATGAGACAGCAATTTGGCTTTAGTTCATCTCAAAAACTATTCCAGGCAAAAAATAATCCCAGGGCAGTTTTTGCCATGCTACAGAACACTGACACTGAACTGACTCATACTTGAAACATCTGTGTCATTACAAAATAATATCACTGAAGTTGTCATTTCCTCAATAATTTTCAATGGATGACTAACTCCCAGACATATCCTGTCGCTCCATGCACTTGAGTTGTGGTCATCATCATGATCAGACATGCAGTAGGTACATGTATACATATGCCAACCAATGGGGATATTTGGGGACGAACTGTATGGGGACGAATTGCCCTAGGGGACAAACTGTCTAGGGACAAAATATCCTAAGGGACAAATTGTCCTCTGATCTTGGACATCAATGATTAGTCAGGGAATCGAATGCTAGCTATCTCATGAGCACTACTGTTTTGGTATTTCAGACAACAGACTCACCTTGCTTGCTTCCGTTGGGTGTTGGGCAATGGCTTCAACTGAACCTGGATTCAGCTTGAAGTCATCAGCGACTCTGCAAAGAGACAATGGAAATACTTCATAAATAACAAGATACAATGTCATGCAGTTCAGTATGAAAGAAATTTAACTGCCCACGCTCAGATCAAGATTCCCACGAATCCAGTCACGCCTGTCCGAGATTATCAGTGAAAATTAATGGATTGTTTAAGTTATATACATGTAGTGTATAACATCTTCAAAGTACATCAATTTTTTTCCTAAATACAGTCACAGTTCCACAGTGGTGCAGATCCTGTTGCACCAGCTTGTGCAGCAACAACTTGGTCATCATAAAACTAGCAATGGCTGATGCGGGTGGATCCAACTTTATGCAAGGAATGCCAATTTGACATGCAAATCTCCGTTTATGACCCTAAAAGGGCCATAAATCAGCCGATAAATTCCCATCAACAAGATGGGCTATTATCGCTCCTTCAGTCGACATATTTATTACCAAATAACCATCCAGAAATGACCTGACCAAATGATTCCTGAGGTTTTTTCAACACTCTAGGACTAGGAGTGGGATGTACACACACCACGATTGTTACCAACTTTATAAATGGGTCGGTAAAATACTTATTTTTTAGATTAGATCAGAAAATCATGAATGAGCTGCAATTCCTAAGAGCACTACAGAACACAATGATCTGGGAGGAAACTATAGTCACCTCTTGCATTGAATATTTGGGTCAAAATAATTTCGCCTTTTATTATGGAGTAGGCAGATGATGCCCGTTTTTCTGTGACAGACTATGATGAATCAAAACTTTGAAGTAGACTGCAAGTCCTACAACAAAAACCAGTGAAATGAGAAAAACTACCTTGCATGCAGGTATATCATAAGTAGTTTTGACTGAATTCATTGCACAGATTTATAAGTGGAGTCGTTTGTAAACAAACTGCACAATACGGTATCATGATTTGTAAGTGGAGTCCAGTGCATGTGCACTAAATCCATATATTCAGGATACCTGAGCAGAGGCCTTCCGGGGCCTGTCAAAGGAGATAATCTCACCAAACTTTTGAAGTGTTCATTACTCTGACCCCATGTCTTTCAAGAAGGAAGTCAAAACAACACCAACACATCTCTGAGGAAAGCTCAAACTGCTCCACATATTCATAGCCATGCAGATCGACTCGAGCATGAACCAGCTGCTAATGGTCAAGCTTTGGTACATTCATCAAGTTGATTATTCAGATCCGGTTCTCAAAGCAAGTTACCATGACGCTGCCAGCATGGCCATTCGCAACAACACATTCTTCAAACAACAGCACAGCCGGCAACTGCCGCAGAAAAAAAACGGACAAGAGAATTTTCTGGCACATTCTTTGAGTTGTGTGAGCAGATGGTAGTTCTCAAACAATTCAGGAGATAGGTTGAGGACATGCTCTGCATGCATCTAACTTTTTTGTTTGATTGATGGGTCGGCTATGAGTCAGGACAGAAATAATCATCATGTAACTTTTGCCATGGCATTCCAGCCATGCAAAGAAGAAGTTTGATGTGTGTAGTAGTCTGTTCCAACAAGTAGGACGATACAGCTGAACATCACACCACTAAATGACAGCTGATACAAGCCTCTTCATCATCTGGACTGGGCTGAATGAGGTACAAGAGCTCAGTTTGTATGGAATGATGTGATGCATCCCTCTGAGCTGATATGAGCTGTATCCACCAACAGTTCAACTTGAGACTCAGCTACAGTGTAACTATGTTTGAAATCATTGCAGAAAAGAAGCATATCATTTGTGGAATTATAATGAATCTCTTCACTCGGCCTATAGAGATTGTGCACTGGCTCATTATGACGTCACTTTTGACCGGCGGTCCACCATGCTGACGACCACGACAAAGTGCGCCGCGTGTAGATCGCGTCATGGTTGAAGATGCACACACTCCACTTGCGCTAAGGACAAAGTGCACCACGTGGGTCACCGACGTCATTTGATGTCAATTTGATCGTCAATATGGCGGACTTTTCTGTGATGACGTCACCTGCACAAGCTCTATAAGAACTACAAGCCCTCTTAGCCAGATTATGTGAAGGTGATGTGAAGATTCGAACGGGTTTGAGTCAATCTACCACTTCCAATGGGCATGTCTGGCCTTGGTAGAGAACACAGACATGACGTCAATGACAGTAACCACAAGTCACAGCCCTCATATCAGGTCTACTCTAAGGAGGGGGAAAATGAGTGTTGAGCCCAACCAACAGGACACTGAATGTGAATTTCAGTGAAAATTACACAGATGCACTCAACAAGGATATAATAATTGTTTTGTACTGAACACTTACTGAGCGCTTCATCAGACAAATAAAGTAATATTAAACCAATATATGTGGCATGGTGTACACCATTGTGCCAACATCCGTCACCATGACCACATGAGCTAGACCATGCAATCCAGACATAGGAGGTGCCTGACTGAAAGTTGCCAAGGAATACCATGGATATTGTTGCTTCCGTGTCTGTCCGTCTATAACAGAGGAATCAGTGGTATTGGTTTTCAGGAATATCACGCTTCTCCTGGACCTGGGTTTCACATTCATCATTTTCATATCAGCCGCAACTTCAACTTCGTAGGCTGACTGACCTTGGCTCTCACTGTCTTAAATCACTAGGAGCAGCCAGCCACGCCTATTGCCAAAAGATGGCAACAAAGTTCTAGCGGACCAACACAGGAAAATCCACGTGATTGGTGCTCAATCAAGAATGAATGGATCCGCTGTGTGCATTGAATTGGGCCATAGTGACACCTATTGTCTCCCAAATGAATAATTTATCCCATTTTATCCAAATCACTAAGACACAATGCCCCATCAGTGACAGATGCAGTAGCTCCTGACAGCAATCAGTTTTCCACAAGAGAACCTGCCTACATCCAAAATGAAGTTACCATTTCACTAGCTCCCTCTGCTGTGGAATCCCAGTGTGCCAAATGTCACTCAAGGATATAACAACCCAAACCAAATCCTCTGATATGATTGAATTCAACATCATGAGGTACAACATACAATTTCCTTCAGAAAGCACAAATCCCTTCATACTGAATGCAGGTGAAATATCAGAAATGAAACTGGAACTTTTGATTCCGAGTATCACCAATACCAATGGCATGCCTACATGAAACATGATGCTGCACTGATGCTACAGGATTGGGTTCTCCTGAGCAACTCGATAAGCAACAATCAGACTAAATGTCAGCCTTACTGCCATAGTTCGCTCCATCATGTCCAAAGTACCAGGTTTCTCGTCAATATTCACAGGTTCTCTTACATCAAATAGATTGCAACTGCAAGTGCTGGTGACCATTGGTTCCCTACCAGATAAGTCCATGAATAAACAAGGCAGAGAATTTGCCACGATTTGTTGATGGCCAACAGTAAAAACGCCGACATGACCAAACTCAAGAGTAATTCTGCACTCTCGCTGCATTCCCGTAACGGTTTTTGTCCCAAGTGATTAAACAATGGTGAGTTCCAACTTTCAGGCAATTCAATCCCAAACTCCATTTTTCATATAAATTGAATATAATGTCAAAGATGACTCCATTCCCCAGTGCTCCATTATCTTTTGATTCATAATGGAAGTTTATCAATGACAGTAGAGAGTCAGCTTCCACCGATGGGCACGAGTAACAGATGGTCCAATTCGATAAATTTTTCTCATTGTGTATTATAGCTTTTACCCCAACATATTAAAATACACTGCAACTATTGTAATAACACAGCTGGTCGGTATTGCCAACCGAGATGTTTAATATTCAAATCAACACTGGGGAGTGAATTTTTTGCACACTGTCATTGCACAGCTGTAATTGAACAAGTACAACAGAAAAAGGAAGCAAAAATCATCAATTTACCTCTGCAGAGGGCATTAACTGCAGAATGGGTCCTGGTAATTATCACATTTATGCACCGAGCAAAAATTATAACAGCCCACTGCAAAAGCTCAATTAAGACAAGAGTTTGAAGACATGATTATGGCTTAAGCTGAGAAGTTACTGCTTGATAATTACATCTTCATGAGTGTTCAAGAAAAACAGTGCAAACATCAGAACGGCCCCACAGGATTGGAATGAAGATATTTCATGCTTAAAACCATCAATAGAACACCCCTGAGAGCATGTGTGCCTCGTGGAACACTGCAACTACGGAACACTCTGCAACTACGACTGTCATGAATGAATGATTGGCGATTCTGGCCCACAATGTCATGCATATCATATCATCTACAAGGTCGTTGGTGGACGCAATATCACCATCAAGGGAGAACAGTACTCAGTTGTTATCGACTAATATCAGCACGCTACGATATCGCCATGGTGAAAGATTGAGAAGTTGCTGGCTGCAACCCCGGTCCCAAATTGCACAAATGCCATCAGTACATTTAGGCCTACTTGTCCATGACATTAATCATACAATGATCCCCACTCACCAACCGTTCCTTCATCAATTTGCAAGACACTTTTCAATGTCAATTTCTTACATATCAGAGATCAGAGATCCAAAGACATGAAATCTTGATGCACTGGATGAAGCCAAGATTCNAATTACAAAGCAAATTATCCGAGGGTGAATTGAAAACACTAAGTGCTGTCAAGCAATCAAGTGGTAATCGAACTACAGAACATTGGCATAATGGTTGTCTGGAGGTACAATTTATTCTCCATTTAGCAAATTTTCATATCTATGCCGATGATGGAAATTAAACCCCAAGTGCAGCAGATTATATTTGATTTAGGGAGCATAATTTGACTGTTATTCCCACCTATTCAGATCAAAGTGTTTTCTAGGTCCTTTGACAAACAGCCTTTTGACACCACTGCACATGAGATGATCATTTTAGAAGCACTACGAGAACAGAGTCTTATTAGGACATACATGTATGAACTCATAGTTCAACCCAGCCACTGCAAATCGGCTGCCAAAACATACAAAATCCATTCGAATGGAAGATGCACGTAACAACCCCTTTCACTTCATGTCTGCAAGTACCATTACTGGCCTCATCAGCCATTCCAGTCATCCACTTTACACAGTTCATACAGGAACTCACAAAACCAGTTCAGAGTTATACATTTTGAAGTTGCCTAATAACATCTTATGGGGCGCAAAAGCACTGCACCAATACAGAAGTGCTGAATATTGATAATTAAGTAAGAGGAAGAAATGCACATTGAAAGAACTGGAAGTATCTAGCATGGATTCGAAACCTTTCTCTACTGCTTAGTATGACAGCTGTCACAAGTGGCGCAGTGGAATATCTGCGCCTGTCACCACCGAGATTCTGGATTCCACCTCCGGTCAGCCCACTCTTCATGAGATAGATAGAGACGGTGACTCTCTTGGACAGCACTGGTTTCTTTTGGGCACTCCAGTTTCCTCCTGCTGTAGATTTGTTTGCCCAACAAGGTCCATAGCACCAACATTTACCATATTTGATGATCGGCTCTCAACTAAGTATGACAGCTAATATTTATAATGCTACCCTAAATATCATAAAACTTACCCTTGCATGATAACATCCTGGCAGATGACTTTGTCTTTCAGAGTAAAGGCAGCGACATCCAGCTGAAGGATATTACCACCCTCAGTCCCAATGAGAAGGGTCTCTGCATCTGCTGTAAGACAGCATACAGAGACTTGGCTCTGGTGTCTGAAAACAGAAAGACGTTTGATGAGAAGAGGGCAGATTTACCCGAGCATAGCAGAGGACACTCAGCAACTCTTCCTCCCTAAGGACGTTTCTAAGCAGTGCTAGTTTCATACACCCTGTGAACTACCCCCGACTATACACTGGATGTAGTCTGGCAGCACTCACTTCACTATAAAGGCCCGTTTATACAGAGCGCGACCGCGACTGCGACCGCGGCACCGACCGCGGCAGCCGCTGTGTATAAACGAAAACGCTGTGGTCGCCTGGAAATATGCCAGGACCACATTGAAGTTCACATTGCAAAAAAAATAGTGCCAAAGGCACTGTGCCCGCTTGGCTTTTTTAGCACAGTGGTGGAAAGCATAAGCCATATCAGAATCCCATACAAGCCATCTNAAGAGATGTGGTTGGCTGACAGGTTTCATGGCACTGAACTTAACACCACTTTACATGCAGGTGATAAACAGGCCAGGCTGTGGTTTTAACCCATTAAGGTCCATGATCTAAAATTACCCAGAGAAGTACCCTGTTTCTCATTGATTTCGAGTAGAATTTTGACTCTGAGAGGCATGCCATGTATAATTATAGATGAGATAGAGGCTTTCATTGAATAGTGAAGCTGAAATGAACGGCCCTGAATTTTGACTTCATTTCCATTTCAGGAATCTTTACGGCGGGTTTTACAAGAAAAATTAGAAGCTGTACGGAAATTATCCGATTTAGAAACCTCACTCAGTAATACTGAAGATAATTGTACGCACTTGAAAAACATGTGTGAGTTAGCGCAGCAGGAGTTAGAACGACTTGCCAGCAAGCATGAGGAGACGGAAAAAGATGTGGAAGACCTGAAACTAAAGTTAGAGGTATGATGGGACCATCTCAATCTTTATTTGATGATAAAAATGTCTTGGAGTCGAGTCTCAGTTGTAATTCGAACTCTAAATGTGATTCTATGTCAGAAAGATCATGACCTGTAGATCATTTTGTCGTCCCTTTTCAGGAAGCAGAACAGAACCACCAACAAGAACTACAAATGATAAACCAAGAAAAAGCCGAACTACAAAATAAATTGGATGAGATGGTGAAACAGGAGGGTGACCTAACGGCCAAGATGGAAGCCATTGAAGCAGCGCATGAGTCCGCGAAGGAAGAATTAGAAGCAATGAAAGGTGAGAAGTGATTTCAAGGTCATATGGCCAGCTCGTATGATTTCAAGGTCACATGGCTAGTTGTTATTTCTTCAAGTACAAGGTCACATGGCTAGTTGTTATGATTTCAAGGTCATATGGCCAGCTGTTATGTCCGACTTCAGTTCGTAGTTGTGCGTGTTTGTAAAGTGTCACCATCCCAACAAGTCTTCCTACCTTATGTTGCTTACTGCATCAGGGACCTTGAAGGGTTGGCCATGTGCAGTTTGAACCAATTGTTTGCAAGTGTTGAAGACCGAATCGCGTGCAAGTGCTGAAGGTGATGGGGCTAAATTGTATGATTTGTGTCTCTTCCAGAAAATCTTATCAACAGACCTCCGGAGATCGAGAAAGTGGACAACAGAAATGGGGTCAAAATGGAATCGCGAGGTGTGTAGATTGGAGTCGTTATCCCAGAAAATAGAGATTCAAAAGTGACAGTGGCTATTGACCCTGTTGTATAGCAGTTTGTTCCGTTCCTGTATGGATCTGTTCTGCTTCAGAAGTGTCATTCATTCCAAGCGAGCAGTCCTCCTTTAAGTATTTCAGTCATTTCTGGTGAGAGTGTTGTCCATTTCTTGTTGCAGAGATCCAGGTTGACCTTTTCGTGGAGAAGGGCGAATACGAGGTGAAATATGATGAAACGGAAACAGACAGCCTTAAAAGTAAGTTTGCTTGATGAAGACGTCCATGTTCTCTGTTGTCATTGATTGACAAATGTTCCAATCGATCCCCATGACATGCCGTTGTGCTGTTCTGTCTCTTGGCTATTCAACCAGGTTGTGTGGTCTTCTCAAAGCAAACATGATAGATGACAATTCTCCTCTTTTCTCTTGTAGAAAAATTAAAAGAAACGCAAGAACAGATAGAAAAATATAGAGGTAAGATTCAATCGTCCGTCTGCTTGAGTGTGATTTCTTTGCCGTGCCATATAAGTGTAGTTGCTATGGAGAAGTTCTGGGAAGTACTGGGTTTGCTCAGGTACTTACTGAATTCATGTCAGAGCATAACGAAATGCCGTGATTGATTGGAGGCTAAGGAATTGAAATAGGATTGAGAACTGGGTGTCTAGGTGCCCTGGGGGGGGGGGGGGGGTCTANNNGGTCTACAGTGTGGGTGCATCTCTATCAGCCCTGGGGGATCTACAGTGTGCTGTATCACTTCAGGGGGCTACATCTGCAGTGTAATGACAGAGAAAACCAACTCACGACAGATGCTATTATTGCCATTGGCGACTCTTACAGGGAGATATTGTAGATCGTCAGTCTCTGTGTTGTATACATACCCGGTACCCCTTCCTTAACCTGTGCTTCGAGTGCTTTTGCAATGTTAACCCGACTGCTTGGAGACACTGAAGGTTGGCATTTTCAACAACGGGATGTCAATTCAAGGATATCTGCGAACTCTCTCAACCCAACTCTATTCATTTCTTTCCCTGTTAACCATATTTAGTCTTCACTAACTCAAAAAACTCAGAAGATTAGTCTCCTGAGTTTCTACTAACTCCTGTCAGGGGAGATTCTGGTGTGATGAATAGAATACCGAGCCAGTGTACAGGTGGTACCTTGTAGTCCAGGTCAAGTCCTCAGTACTGGCAAGGTATTTCAAGTAAGAGACCAGAACTCATCCAGGTTCTTGAAGGATTTGATGCTTTAGAATCATGAATAAACCTCACCGGGGCCGTCCACTTCCATGTACAGAACATAGTGGTGGCCCTGTCTCTGTATATTCAATCCTGTCTGAACATACTTGAACATTTCCACCCTTGATGGTAGCTTCTTCATCATGGCGCCATGCTGCTGCTGCTGCTGACTAACCAACTCCACGCTTCGCTCACTGTGTCCCGCTTAATTCTCTTGCAGCCCAAATCCTTGATGGTGAAACCCGTTTAAAGGAAAGTAAGGAGAAGATAGCTGTTTTACAGAGTAAGTCATGGGCTGTGTATTCTAGCGAGCTGACGTCCATTTACAGGCCAACCCACAGAAACCTGACTGAAACATGTGTGAACTTCATGGAGTTTGCATCTCATGGTGTCAATCTTGGCTGCTGTAGTTCTTCATCCCCTCTCAAGTTCATTCGTATCTAATCACTGGAATTGGTTATCGTAGATAGGTTGTCCTTGCTGCGCTTGCTAGTGGGCTTTTACTAACCAAAGTCAGCAGCTGTTCAAGAAGGCAGGGTCGTTTTCATGCAAAAAGGGAACACCTGAAGGAAACTGTCAAGAAAGGAACAAGAGGTACCATGGCTATTCAAGGAGGTACCCTTAGAGATGCCGTCCGTGTGGTCAAATTTGGCCCTGCCTCCTGCTGTTGGTGTTATTTTATCGTTCGTTTAAATTCACTCCCTTGTTCTCACTTCAGATGAACTCGACAAAGCCCAACTCCAGCAATCTGACAGTCTTCACCAGATTGTTTCTTTAGAAGGTCAGTCCGTCTACTTACACCAGTCCCTCATATTGTTGCTGTTCACACATGGCTTGTTTGCACCAGTCTTTCTCTTGTTGGTGATTCGTTGTGAAAGATCTGTACATGAATGGCGTGAATTATCCTTAAGTCTCAGTGGTCCACTGAAGCTGTCTCTGGTCAGTCCACAGCCTGAATGCCTTGAGCTATAACTGGCACACACCGAGGGACCAGATGACCTCCCCATGGGTTGGATTTGATAAATTTTGTGACCTACATGTATATATTGTGATTTGATTTCAAAAAGATCCACCCTGTGATGGCCCCATGGTTAAAGGAAGTGCCTCCATTGAAACATCTGGAGGCAATCAGTGGTTCTTAGCCCTTGCTCCCAACATTCCACACCAATGTTGGTGTGCGAGACATAAAGAGCATTGGCCAAGAACCACTGATCACCTCAGGATGCCATCGAAGATCAGGGGAGGGTGCTCAACTGGAGCACTCGTATTAACTGTTAACCGCAGTGCGGTTACTTGTACAGAATAAGCTGTTACTGCAATTGAACATCTCCCTGATCTTGAGTGGGGGATACCTCTGTCTACCATTGGAGTTGTCCCACTTTACACGCATATTTTTGCTGTCCTCTTCACATGCACAGTTCAACATTTGCAAACATTCCTTACCCGAACTTCATCACTCCTTTCCTCATGTTTCTCTTTCGTAAGCTACCATTTACGAAAGTCTTGTTCTTCTTCATTGTATAATAATCATGGTTCGGTTTGGTTGTTCACTACAAAATGAACACTACCTGGTATTAGCTTTATAATAGTGACTGCAGTATTTGAGTATAATTGTCAAATGGTGGTCACAAGTTGTTGCATTACCCAAGCAGTGGAAGGGTTTTCAACCAACATCTTTTAGTGTGTCGGTGCTGCTCAAGGCAACACTGTCAATAAGAGTACAGTATGCTGGAAAGGGACCAGGGACGGAACCAGGATTTGGGAAAAGAGGGGCGCCCTGTTCTAGGAACATTTGCACCAAATTCCAGAATTTCACGGTCGATTTTACAGATTTGTTTGCTAAAAGGGGAGGCGAGTGCCCAGCGCGCCCCCTCTGGATCTGCAGACTGAATATTCCTGTATATCGGTCCTAAAATTGACTCCTTTCAACTAATGTCTGGGTTTCTCACACTTGGCCCCAACATTGATGTGCATAGACGTATTACATGTACCTGTAGCCTTGCCTGTAATTGCTTGAATCGACCCGTTTGGTTGGAAACTCCTCCCTTGTTTTACTGCTTCAAATTAAATCGCATGTTTGGTTCATTTCTTGTTCAGCAGGTGTCACTGTTGTCATGGCGCTTGTATTAATTGTTGTTCTTTTGTTTTCATTGTTCATCGTAGAAAAACTTAAGTTTTCGGACTTTCACATGAGCCAAATGATGGATAATACTGTGGCTGACTTGCAAAGTAAGTTCTTAGTTTGATCGTCCTTTTGTTTCCCGACCATGAGCACCAACCTAGCCCTCCTTTTGTATTTGTATTTCATTTTTCCGTCAGGGCCGATGCTATAGCATTATTGGCCCTGCTAAGTACGGAGGAGGCCATCACAAGCTACTCATGTTCCTCACTTGGATGGGGTATTTTACTTGGCCTTGCAAAGACACAAGGTACAAGGCACCACGGCTTACTGTCCTTTCAACTCTCAGGGCCGCATGCACCAAAGAAGATTATCTTGAACACAGGTTGAGACACAGCTTTTCAATTGTTCAGGTTTGCCAGGGCATGATGCGACAATGGAAAAGTTGTGGCTCAACTTGAGTTCAAGATAATCTTCGTTGGTGCATACGGCCCTCAAGGCCTGCATCCACTACAGCAACAGCTGATTTTCTGTGTTTATCACAAACATCCTGCAAACAGGGCTTGGGAAAATTCTCCAGTGTCTTAATTCGTGTGTCATAACGTGACAGAAAGGGAAGCATCTTGTTGTTTTGGTGTGGAAACACTGAATTTCTTGAGGCAGGAAGTGTGTTCATGGTCACTAGTGCTTTGTAGTTAGACTTCGTGATGTGTTGCCTTGCCATCACATAGTATATTGTGTTGTAATCTTTCTTTCTGAACCGTGAACTAATGCCTCATCTTTCCGTCACGTAGGAGTAGGGTTTGTTGTCTGCATGCCCGGGGACAGCCACAAGGAGTGGAGTCAGTCATTCTCATGGGTGTGATGAGCAAACTTCATCTCCTTCTGAGAAATTCCCCACCCCACCCTCGTGTTCGTACCCAGAGCCGAGAGGGGACACCATTTTCTTGCAGGGTATCGCAATGACTTGAGTCCACCCCAGCCTGCAGTGTGATGGGATTCAATGGCCATAACTCTAGCCCCTAGCACGTGTCATAGTTCCTAACAATTGTGAATTGTCTCTGGGTTTAGCATTGTGGGTTTTTCGCATTTTTAGCTCACCTGGGGTGAGCTCTTGTCGTGGGTCTGCGTCCGTCGTCCGTCGTCGTCGTCGTCGTCGTCCGTCGTGTTCCGTTAGCAGGGCACGTTTTGTAACCGCTGGAGCTATTGATCTGAAACTTGGTACATATATACCCCTAGGTCAGATGACCTATGATACCAAGTTTCGGTCCGATTCGACTCTTAGCTTGGCCACCAGGTGGCGGAAACCAAAAACACAAAAAGTGCAATAACTCATGAACTGATGAGTGGATCCTCTCCAAATTTTTATCATTGGTGCTTCTAATGAGGATGCATGACATAAGTAAGAGGTTTTTGATTTGACCGACTTTTCAAGGTCACAGAGGTCAAAGTTAAATTTAGTCATTTGGTGGTGCGTTTCGTAACTGCTTGGGCTATTGACTTGAAACTTGGTACATATACACCCCTATGTCAGATGACCTATGACACCACTTTTTGGTCCGATTCAATTCTCCGCTTGGCCACCAGGTGGCCATAACCAAAGCTCAAAGTCCAGTACATGTAACTCCTGAACTGGATTTTCTCCAAATTTTTATCAGGTGCATCTAACGAGGATACATGACCCTGGAACATTTCGATTTAACATTTGTCATTTGTTTTTCTGGTACATTCACCCAGGTGAGCACATGGTCCATGGACCATTTCATTTCCTCAGTTTTATGATAATTTTTTTGTAGACGAGTAGAATTTCCTCCTATCTAACTTACCTCCTCAAATTGTATTTTTCTGACACCTGTAATGAGTTAATATGTGATGGCGTGGATCTTTGGTGACCTGAACTTGTTGATTCTCAGATATCACGTGTACTGGTGCAAATACTTCACAAATTTGGGTCTCTGCGAGGAACTGGCCAAAAGGAGCTATAGGTCTTTTGGACCGAATGATGATGAATGGGCCAGCGGAAAGCTACAGGATCGATCCAGCCATGTAGAATTAACTCCTGTTTTCTTTGTTTCCAGGTCAACTTGACGAGTCTGAGAAGCAAGTCGATGAAAGTAATGACTTATCAAGCAAATTACAAAGTAAGTTGTCCAGAATAAATGTATAGCAGGACGAAACCAAAGTGCCCAGAGAAAATCACTGCTGCCAAAGAGAGTTGCGCTCTCTGTCACGTGATGAATGGATCTGACTGGGAATTGAACCTGGTACCTCAACAGTGACGTATGCCGTTGTTTCCACTGCCCCATCTGACAGCCTGACAACTGTGACATCACGACCAGTGTTTCCGCCGGGGTGGGGGTACGTCCCCTCCTTAAAAAGTCTAAATTCGTCAAAATTGGTGTTTTTGACCAAGAATTCTGGCAAATTGTCTTTGTTCCCCCTTTAAAAAATTCCTGGCAGAAACACTGACGATGCACTGGTTCATGGCAATTTCACTTTTCAGAGCAAATCACAGATTTAGAGCGACAGCTTATTGAATACCGAGAAGAAGAGGAAGCAAGTCGGTCCATGCTGATAGAGAATAATGACGACACGAATAGTAACCCAATCAACGGGCTATCGAATCACGTCGAGACACCAACAACAACCTCCATGATTCCAAAACTGCGGCATATAGAGGAACTGGAGAAATTGAAAGGTATGTCAGTTTTGAATCTCTGGATGTCAACAGTTACTCCCGGAACATATAGTTTCTGATGTTTAGCACCTGATGGTCTTCTGGCAGATAGGACATACCCATCTCCTGGCAGTGGCTGAAGTACCGGCGGTGGCTCATGGTTGAACTGAAGGTACTCATGACTGAAGGCACTGCTCCACATGAGAGTGTGCTCCAATAGCAGTTCTGGTTCCTCTGTGATACTGTATCTTCGGTGATTGTGGCCCTTCTGTTGTGTTTCATGAAGTTCTAGTCCTAAATTGAATGTGCCATAATGCTGTCTAACCAAGCGAGTGTGTGGTTTCCGGTTGCAGAGGAGAACAAGGATACATTAGACAGGCTGGTGTCAGCCACTGATAAAATAGCAGATTTGGAAGGTAATATGACTTGTGCTGAGGGTTATTTGGAATGTCTGTCATGTTATCTATCTATGATTGGTAATGTCAGGTGAGCGGGCAGAGGATGGACTAGCTGGGATCCCAACCCTGTCATAGGGAGAGAGCTTCTCAAAATGGTCTAACTCCGGTGTGACGGAAACTGGGGAAATGTTTCATGGTTGTGCATAAGTTTCTTTTAACGTATGTGTGGCAGTCTAGGAAAACCCGGTGGATGTCGCTGAATAATCAACAGGGCTGTCAGATTGCCTGTGTATTGATCTACTAGGCCTAGCTACTGTTTACCTGTTATGTAGTACATGTCAGCTATTGAAATGTGTGGGTTCAGCAAGGCCATTAACACTTCCCTCAAATGCAACATCCGCCGGGTTTTCTCAGACCGCCACACCTATTATTCCATGGCAAATATATGAAGAGATTTTGCGGATTACCAGTACATCACTAGAATCTTTTGAGAACCAGCTTTCCATCCTCTTTGGTCCAAGTTCTGCATCCAGTGCACACATGCCTTGGTACACATGGGAATCCCATCTTGTCTCGATTATTAGATTCAACACAATTGCATAAATAAGATCTTCTAGTTTCAGCATCTTGATAACAGTAGACCTGATCTCACATCAGCACATTCTCTCTTATTCCTGCACATATTGAGGGCAATCCAAGCTGACATTATTTTGGTTATGACATGCATGTCAAGTAACTGAATGCCTCACCTGAAATCCTTGCTTGGTATTAGGTATTATTCACTTCATCAAAACCAGCCACGACTAACGTCACATGTCCTGCTGAAGGGTAGTGCTGCTGCTCGTGCTGTAGTATGGCCAATGTACCCCCACAACCCATTCCTCAGCCACCAAGCAGGAATGCACTTGATGGACTTGCCGAGTCCATAATCACTGCACCTGGTTTCGGAGATAGAACACAACACAACTGAACATGCCTCCCAACTTATGCCATTGTAGAACGTTTTCCAACCTCGGTATATCCCTGTATAGAAATTGCATGAAGCAATGAACGATATTTCTGCCCTCATAGAATAGTGGAAGGTCCACAGAAATGTCCCCTTGACATTAGGAAAGCCCTTTTCTGCTTGAAGTTGATTTGTTTCTGAGACACTCTGTAGATGCAATAGGTTCTTTTAGGTTGGAATGCCTCAAATTTTGTTTCAAGTCTTTTAGTTTTACCGGTAGTTTTGATATGCTAGAGCTTGCCATATTTGCTTCTTCAGTCATCTTTCTTTTATGTTCCATGTCCATTTTGGAATATTGGTTGTTGGAGTGGATTTTTTTACATTTTGGTGCAGATTGCTCAGGTATAGGTATGCATGGCTGGTATCGTTTTATTGCATTTTGGGCATACCGGTAGAACCCAGATTAGTATCTTGGTGTAACCTCCATACTGACATAGATACATCCTGACATTTGATCCCAGGGGTAAAGTTACTTGTTTAACTTGTAACCCTGTAGGGGGAGGGCGGGGGTACTTCCACTTAAAACTGTAGATCATGTAGTCACCCCACCAGTATATGCAGCACATCAAGTTGTTCCTGTTCCAAACTGAGCACCGACAGAGTGTACACATTTCTAAATTTCACGAACAATCTTTTCTTCCAGGTTTGTTGTGTGAAGCTCGTGATGCTCAAAGAGACAGTGACCTGGAGATTGGGAAGTTCAGGCGTAAGTATTAAAATCACTTGTGCCTTGTGAGCGTGGCATCCATTGTCAGATCAGAACTCATCATCTTCTGGAGAATGTTCAAGGGAATGTATCCTCCATGTGGGAAGTTTCCATCATTATTTCTGGTGTCATTGATTGTGCCTGTGTTCACGACTTAAATCACTGGTAACCATCCAACTTCCCTTTAGATGAGCTTGATGCTGCGAGAGTCCAGAAAAAGACATTTGAGGACGAGGCGCAGTCGTTACGCTCCCAGCTGGAAGAGACAGGCAACCAGGCCAAAGACAGGATGAAGCAAATTGGAGAGTTACAGGAACAGCTGACGAAGGCAGAGGCCAGCAATAGAGATATCAAACAACAGATTACAGTCCTACGTGGTAAGATTGAATGCTTTTCTTGGCTTGAGGTTGCACCGTTCATCCTCTGCTACATGTATCTACTCCTGTTGATTCAACTGACAGGAGTCACACGACACTGGACAGTGGTAGTGGAGGAATATCATTTAGAGAGCTGCATGATGACCTTTCCTGAGGCTGTTACCATGGGTATATGGGTCTGGTTTTTCCCTTCTTTGTACTTCCTCGTCATCCTCCTGTATAGGTAGATCCCTTGTTTTGTCTTGTCCCTCCCAATGGATGTCCTGTCTTTCACTACACTCGGACCATCGGCCTCCAACTCAAACTGAGTGGTTGGCGAAAACATTTGGTTTGAGGCCTATAGCACTGAATTTAGTGTATCTTTCACAAGCTTCTGTCCAGTTCAGCCAGAAACCAGTCTTGGATGCCCAGCATGAAATCTTCCTTATGTTTGTTGTTCGCTTCCTGCTGCGTTTGTCAATCATTCTGATATTGAATTACCTCAAGAGAGAATTGGATGGCCGATTACTGCATCTTCCATTTGCATGGATGGAAACACGAGAATGAAATCGTGGCGAAATCCACAAAGCTAAAAGTCCCAGTAAATGAGTGTGGCCAGTGCCATGAGTACACCTGCATGCTATTTCTCCCCAGATGAATTTACAGAAGAACAAAGTTTGAGAATCGGTGGTGTTGAGGAGGCAGAAAATTTGAAACGTGAGTTGGTTGGGTCCATTAGAGTGTCAGATATTTCTGAAAATATTAGAACGTACACTTGCCATTTGAGTACAACAAGCTTTGCTGTTGAAAATAACTTCTTGAATGAGCCTTGCATGGTTGCATGCCACAGCTCCTTTTGTAATGCATGTTGGTCATTTTATGTGGGATGGAGATGGTCTTGGGTCTTACGACAGATAACAACCATGCCTCTGTAAGTTCACGTATTGCTTCTGGAAGTACATACATGTAGTCCACCTTGAATGAAGGCGGCGCTGTCAATGCCGGAAACAAAGTTCTGTTCAGCAAAAACTTGTGACGTTAGGGATCAGAAATCTCATTCGTGATGTTTAATGTAATTGAAGATACGTATTGTTACACGTTGTGATTTGCTTCTCAATGTACCGGTAAACTAATTGTAATGTTTTTCTTTTTTTCTCTTCTTCTCCTCCTGCTCTCTTCCTCCTTCTTCCTTCTCTCCACTCAATCTCTATCTGTATCCCTCTGCCTACTTCCAACACTTATACTCGTTTTCCTCATCTTCCCAAATTCCTTTCGTTTCACCCACCAAACTGTCGCCATTTATAGAATTCCTTGATGCTGAGAAAGAAGCTCACGACATCGACCGGGTGCACTTGGAATCTGTACAGCGTAGGTGTCCCGCTTCTTCCCAACCATGTTCCCTTAGACCCGTTTTCTGCTGAGAGGCCAGTTCCTTTCAACAAGGCTGTTCTTTGTAACATGCTAGCACCTTCTGCATTATTGTCAGTGTGTAGTTACCAGTATGTTGTAGTGCTGTAAGAAAATGTTATTTCACATGGTAAAGGCTATGGAAAGGCAAACATCATGGCATCAAACCGTATCAGGTACAGATATTTACCTATATTCATCCAACCTCAGAAGTGACAATGTCAGCTCTTTATTTCCAGAACAACTGCTGGAAGCACAACAGGCAGCCAAACATAGTAAGAATGATGCCGAGGATCTGAGGGTACGACTCAAGGAACTAGAGGAGGAGATAGCTTCCGAGAAGAACAAGCCAGACACCATGAAGAAAGGTGTAATCAGGGCAAGTGATGAGGGCAAGTCAAGTGGTAAGTGAGATTTTCCTTTTCCTGGGGTGATGATTGTGATGGAGCTGTGAGGAGCAGTCTGGTGCTGGGCTTAACATATGTGTAATAGCTTGGTTTTCCATGCCTGGATGTTTAGCAGTTGTGCATATTCTGAAACAGCAGTGGGAGTTTCTCCTTGTGATGCTCATGCATGAGTTTTCTTCATCCTATTACAGATTTTGCAGCATTGAAAGACGAATGTGACAGCTTACGACGGCGGATACAGAACATAGAGGCAGACATGAAAATGTAAGTTTATTTTCTCAGCCACTTTCTTTGGCAATGAGTATGTCTATGACAGTAAGGATTCACGTTCCAGGTCCATTGAGTCATCTCGGCATTCATATCCTGTGCTGAGAAGTGAAAATGCTTTGCATCATATCTCCCATATTTCTTTATTTTCAGGTCCAAGACTGAAAACTCCAAACTATCTGCTGAGAACTCGCACTTGTTAGAGTCGTACCGGGAGCTTGAGAAGCTGAAGGACTGCCTGGAGAGTAAAGAGTCGATGTGGAAACATAACCTGACCGATGCCCAGAAGGAGGCTGAGAATACCAAACAGGAGGTGAGGCGTACAGAAGAACAGGTAGCTAATGTTTGTGGCGTCTGTCATATGTGTCTTCTGAAAGCGTCTCTCTGTCTTCATTTGTCTTACCTCAGTTTTGTGCATCTCATCCTTTTTAATCCGTCTCCACTGGATGTAGATTAATCACATGGTCACTACGTCGTACAAATTTATCCAGGGTCATATCCAAAATGACACTCTGCAAAAAATCAGAACTCCACTTCCTTGGGCTGTCAGATATTTGAAATTCTCTAAGTTCTTGTTGAATGTTTCAGTTGACCGAAGCCACAGCTGAGATTGCCCAGCTCAAGGAGCGTGTGAACCAGTGTACAGCCGAGATTGACGATCTCAAGAATGACCTGGACGAGATGTCTGGGGAGTATGGCCTACTTGCTGATAGAAGTAGAACGGTGAGTTGGTTTCTTCAGTGTAGGCACCGGGTCTGTCCTTGAATACATGTACGTCTTATACAATGTATCTTGTATACATCGTGTGTCACACTACTACAATACCATTCAAGACCAGTTTATCTGTCTACTGTCTGTTATCATCAGAACTTGTTGAAGTTCTCCCAACCAAATGATTTAACTGTGAGATATTCACCGTCAAAATGCATAAAGGTAATGAAGCATGACTTACTCTATCCCTTTTCTCTTTTCAGCTGTCTGCCTGTGCCATGATACCCATCCTCATCCTGATATTTGCCATCATGCTCGCCATGTACCCAGTACTTGCCTCGTTTACCGCCACGACAGCGCCAGATGTAGTGTGACGTTGAGGGAGACACCGAGTTCTCACATCATTCTTTGTGACCTTGCAGAAAGTGAGTGGAAGTAGCGTGATTGCACTGAACTGACCACAAAAATCTTGACAGTGACTTTGCAATCAGGTGCTAAGGCCATGATCACAGCAGTGAGTCAAGGTCAACAAGGTTTGACCTCAATGTGCTTGTTGATTAGGAGATAAAGTTGCGGCGCGGGAGAGGAATGGTCCGTGCCCTGGATATTATCTGCCTGTTGTACGTACATTACGATAAACTGAATCAAACTCAGGTTCCAACATGCGGCAGATGTTCAGGATTCAGAGACTTCGGGGCCAATCAGGTAAAGTAGAGACTGGATTTGTCACCTAGCTGGACTGGTGATCATCTTCTGTGACCGAACTCATTGCTGGCTCACAACAAGAAGCCTGCTGTTAAACAGTCAAACAACTGCATGAGGGGCTCATTTCCAAAACAATTGTCACCATCTGGGTGTTTTCAATATGAGATCCAAAATGGCCACATCCACTGACGATGTTGACTTATTTTGGGAATGAGCCACATTTGCTTCAAAATCAGGCCTGTTTGCTGATGAGGTCACTGCTAGCCTGTACCATGTACTGTGATGTCCACTTACCTCATTCAAGAGGTATGTATTACTTCATAACTCTATATTTTGTTCATCTCAGTTTAACGTAATCTGATAACTGAATTATTATACTCCAGTGGTATCAAATGAATGGTGCAATTGAAACAAGTTCATTGAGAGCTTTCACTACATGTATCAATAACAAGTAAAACTAGTATTAACATTGTTAATTATTCTTTCTTCATGGATCATTTCCATTGCTTTCATGCTTTTCTCAGTGTGAGCCGTGAAGCTGAGTTAAACTGAGATGAACTCCTCATAAACCAGAATGAAAGATTGCCTGCCAGTTGGGGACGGTCTATAATCAAATGCAAAACATCTACTCGGAACAACAGGGTTTGATCACATGAATAGAGGCATTGTGTGTTAGTTGGCCTCGTTCGTCTTGACACTTAAGCACATGAGTGCCATGAGCAAAGCTTCAAAACACATAAATATGGGGACATTTCTTTGACATTGCTGCCAACTGCCAATTTTCTGCAACAGCTTGCTATGCCACGAAAATATTCCCCTCATTTCACCTTTTTCACTGGCGACCTTTCATTCTGGTTGAAGTCACATGTAACTGTAAATATCTCTTGTAAATTAGTTCTTGTCGCTATGTGCTAGCAACGTCTGTGTCCATTTTGTTCCATTGCTAACTGGAAAGAATTGGTGCTTTGAAAGCAAAAAAATCATATACGGTTGGAAACTAGTTTGGAATCCTTTCAACAATCTGAATGGCAGTGTAGAAATTCTTAAACAAGTCCACCAGATTGGTTGGGGATTGTAATCGCCACGGTTATGGGCCGGGAAAATGAATGTAGTCTAGTTCGTGTCTAGTCGTCACGCTATTGTACAGTTTGGCAAGAAAATATTTTATTTCTAATATTCAGTTTATCATGTTCAGGGTACTGTTGTAACTCATGACTGTTTTGATAGTAGTCTACAGACACTGACAGACATTCATTAGCCGCAACAGTAGGGGGCAAATTCTTAACAGGTTGGAAACATTACTCTTGTCTGAATTGTTGCATTGTTGTAGGCCACAGCTGATGTGTGCCAAGCACTATATGGACCCTGACACTGTGCGTGCGACCCATGTATGTTTTCTGTGATTAAGTTATAATGACATTCACAGTGAAGGATGGAAGTGTGTGTGTGGGATCGTTCTTTGCTTCTTTTGGGCCGCTGTTACTTCATCATAGCTAGCTTAGCACATAATCTGATAATTTGCCAAAGGTAAAAAAGTAATACGTAAAAGTGAAGAACAAAGCTTCGCTCATTATCCTGGATGAAAAATAAGGTGCTGGGAATTTCATGTGCACTGACTGTCATTCCGTCAGATTCTACGGTGGTCTACAAGGGACTTTTAATTATTTTGGAATGTTTGATTCTGATTTTTTTTCGGGAAAAATATTTATTCCATGGAAAAGTCATTTATTTTGCCGAAAAAACATTTATTCTTCAGAAAAATCATTTATTCTGAAAAATACATTTCTGAAAAATAATTTATTCTGCAGAAAACGTTTATTCCACGGGAAAGTAATTTATTGTACAGAAAAAAATTATTCTGCAGAAAAATGATTTATTCAGAAAAGTAATTTATTCCACAGAAAAAAAACATTTATTCCGCAGAAAAAAAGATTTATACCATGGTGGAACATTTATTCTGCGGAAAAATAATTTATTCTGTGGAAAAATAATTTATTCTGTGGAAAAATAATTTATTCTGTGGACAAAAATCAATTTACTCCAAGGCAAAATATTTATTCCGCGGGCAAATAATTTATTCCACACAAAACATTTAATCCGTGGAACAATAATTTATTCCACAGAAAAACATTTATTCCAAGGAAATACTATTTATTCCAAGGAAAAATACTTACTCCATGGAAAAACATTTATCCCACGGAAAAATGATTTATTCTGCAGTAAAAACTTTTATTCCATGAAAAAATAATTTATTCCATGGAAAAAATTATTCTGCGGAAAAGTCCCATTTATTAGCTCACCTGTGGTGAGCTTATACAATGGTTGTGCGTCCGTCGTCCGTCGTCGTCGGACGTCGTCGTCCGTTAGCAGGGCACGTTTCGTAACCGCTGGGGCTATTGATCTGAAACTTGGTACATATATACCCCTAGGTCATATGACCTATGACAACAAATTTCGGTCCGATTCGATTCTTGGCTTGGCCACCAGGTGGCTAANCCCATGTTGCCAGACCTACCACATTGTACCACGAGGCGAGTGTTGCCCTATTGAGGTTTGTGCGTGTTACGCTTCGTAAGCTTCGTACTACACATGTGTCCTTTTATTCGACATGGCAAGGCAACGACAATGGATCATATTATTAGGGCAACGCATTGATATTATAGGTCCTCGGCCTGTTGTAATGTGCAGTTGACAGGGAGCTGTTAGCAGTCACCACACAGTGAAGTGGCACACTGCACTGCGGCGTGGCAAAACTGCCATTTTAAATCCCTAAATACTTATACCACTGCCCACACCCGACAGCTGTCATCAGCTGACGGGTGTGGGCAGTGGTACTTCTGCCACTTTTCACCCACAGGAACCAACCAAAAACCATCCTTCCCACGTTCCTATCACTCTGGGTCGTTTCATAGCAAGATGTTATAGATAGGCCATGCC
The DNA here is from genome assembly GCA_002633025.1 of Notospermus geniculatus. Taxonomy (NCBI): domain Eukaryota; kingdom Metazoa; phylum Nemertea; class Pilidiophora; order Heteronemertea; family Lineidae; genus Notospermus; species Notospermus geniculatus. The sequence goes on along the minus strand of NMRB01001789.1, from coordinate 124,121 downwards.
ATATTATGCGGCAGCCTGTTTTGCTTTCAGACAATCGATTTACTCCTCCGGTGATCAAGTGCCCTTTTCGTGTCACCTCCTATTAAGCTGGCCCCTGTGAGTTTACATCCTCCCACAGCAGGGCTTTGGTCTCGCTCCTTTTCATACACTCGCACAGTGGATGAGGTAAAAACCTCTGCTGTGGGAGGATGGTGAATTTATATTCTGGTGACCATGCTTGCCTGTTTCAGTTGTAGTTTCGTAGCTTGGTTAGGGAGGTTGAAGGGAACACAGATCAAGAAATCATTTGGAAAGAAATCATACTGCTGTTAGATGCCGCCTGTTGGCGGTCCTAGAACGTCACAAAATTTGATGTCACAAAATTTGATGTCACAGACGTGAGCCATGATCTCCATGTCATTACGAATGACGTCATGTCATGCATTTCTTATCTGTGACATCGAATTTCACGATGTCCTAGGACTGCTAACTGGTGGTGGCCTCTATGGGCATGAAAGTCTCCCTGTCCCATTAGAGTGAGTAGATAAAATCATCTGTGTTTGAAACTGAACTTGCTGATTAGTAAGAACTCGCCTGCCTAATTCACAGCATGTCGGACTGGAAGATTGTGACAGCAATTGCCAAGGGGATGAGCATGGTCCGTTTCGTCCACAGTGTGGCCAGCCCAGGAGGTGCCCCAGTAGAAAACTTGTGGAGGTTGTCATGTTCACTTCTGTCTGAAGTTCATGGCATCTCTGCAATAAGAGACAACATTGTTATCCTTGTGTTATTCTCCATTTGGTCGTAAACTGTGTGTTATAAGTTCGCAGCAATGAACAAGTTTCTAATTATGTTTGGTAGTTAAAATCATCTCTACATCCAAGTCGTGTAAATACTCATGTTTGCCACCATATCCACTGTAAGATATGTACACCTGTATAAATTACTGTAATGAAATAATGCTGAGTGTGATTTATGTCTGTTCCTGGGGCCGTTCAGTAAGTACACACGGATACACAGACTTTGATGCGAGATTATCAACAGTAATTTAGATGTCCTGGCAGTAACCAGGTTTTATTTCTGTGAAGCTGCTCTATCAAGGGGCCATTTAAATCACAAGCGGTCCATGATGCCTTCCGAAGCCTGATGAACAGCAGTATCAGTCTAACCCTGAGGTAAGTCAGTGGTCAGTGACTGTTCCCTTCATCGTGCAGTGAGGAAGGAAGCATGTTCGCATCAACTGCTGTGTTACTCTTGGTAGTAACCTTACCCACCTTTACTGTACACAATACTTGATGATCTCAAAGTTGTCACCACACATTTGTACAAAACAAAATGTGCACTATACAATGTTTGGGTTAAAATGCCAGTTGGTTGACATGGTATTTCAGATTTGATGAACAATAGGCATATAATAATCCCTTCTGTGTCTTCTTGCAGTGTACTTAAGATTGGCCTCCGCTGGACTTGACCAAAACTGCTCGCTGCCTTGCGAATAACACAGATTCCCGAGGCTTGCCTGCAGTATGCATGTACGTACAGCTTACCATTATGTTTGCACACCAAATTTCTCTGGCACTGGCCAGTTCTGGTCAAGTTTCAGCACATTTGTGATTTGTGAGAAAAGTGAATGGGAACTCATGTTTGGTTTGAGATGTATTAAAGCCAATGGCAGAAGTGTAAATAAACTGAATGGTAATTTCAACTGAATCTTCTAGTCATTTATAGCCCTTTTACGTCAGTTCGATCCAGTTCCAGGCCACTTCACTTGCTTTTTGTATCGTGAAAAGGGAAGGATAGTACAGGTCGCCTGGCTTTTTCACGGCAAGTAAACTGACCTCGAACCGGATCAACCGACTCCGTGTAAAAAGGGATTATGATCTAGAGTACAGTATACAGTGCTCACCTTTCCATGTGCCTTCTCTCCCAATCACGAGGAACCCGAGGGTGAAATCTTGCCTTTGTACTCCCAGTCACAAGTCTAGATCAAACTGAACTGAGCTTCAGCTGAACTTCAAGGCCAAAGGACAAGTACAGGTCTCGTTAGAGGACTCGGTGCTACAAATGCATAGCTTCAGCCATGCATTGCAACTTCATTCACTAGTCCGGCTGAATAAACCAGTTGGAAGTACTAAAATACCGGTACCATGTGTGCTATTCTTGAATGGCTGCTGGATCCCTGTCCTCCATAAGAGGAGTCCCAGAGGACAGGGCTGGAGGTTTCTCGTGTATACATCCAACAGAGACAACAGACTTCTCACAAGCAAGGAACGGACTACCAGGTAATCTAATACTCTGTATTAAGGCAAGTACAGAAAATATTGTTGAACACTCAAAGCAAACAAACAGGAGTTCATCTATGCACACACATACATTGACTGCACTTGCAGTGTCTTTAACATGACTAGAAACTGCACTATTGCACTGATTCAACATGTTCAGCCCACATTTCAAATACCGGTACATGTACCTAGTTAGAAACTTGATCTAATTATTTTCATGCATCGTACTTGGGACTCGCTGCTGGCGCTTGATACATCGTGTGATTTCAAGGATCTGTGTGTCGACCATGTCATCTTCACACAATCTCCGCTTTGTACAACTTCTTGTGGGAATTTCAGAGGACTGAATAAAGAAATAAAGTAATCATTCACATTGGGTGAACAAGGGAAGTAGTCGGCCACCATACAGTGATCAGCTTTGGCTGTAGGATTTGCAGCCCTCCAAGTTAACTGGCTCTCAATCTTCTCAAGAATGACAGAAGATGCCAGTCAACTTGTGATTCTGTATTAAGTCCTACCAGGCTTTGGGAGAATGTCTCAGCACTTTCTTGGAGTGAGGTGCCGTAATGCTCAGTCCCTTACCTTCACTTGATGTGCCAGATCGATGTCCGGTGATCCAAAGATATCACCTCTGGGTGGCGACATGAGGGATCTGTGCTGATCTGAAGAACAAGCAGGGTATATGATGGGAGGATGAGGCGGCGTATGAATGACACTGAAGGTTCTGTCAGATCTCATGAGTAATGTAGGAAAGACAAGTACACATTGCAAGGCTTGATTCATACTTCACACCCCAAGCGTCTGCGAACGACGCGTGATCAGATTTAGAAGCCAACATTGTCCTATTGGTTCATACCACTGACAAGCCAGCGTTTTGATGCGGCAGAATTATTTCAAGGCCATTCAGAGACCCACAATTGGATGCCGACAAAATTGTCCTTCGAGCTTTGGCCTCTGACGCACATCCTGAAAATCTGATCGCACGTCAAACGCAGACAATGGCATCTAATGAGTTTCACCCACCACGTGAAGCCATATACTGCCAGGTACTTGCTCCAGAACCTGGCGTGGACCTCTCCTTCTTGGTCTTCCTTTTCAGAACGAACTCGGTGACAGAGAGAGATGGGGAGGAGTTTTGGCTACTGTCACTCTCATCCTGGAAGAAAGACAACAAAATCTATTCGACTTTCTCAGTTGGTTCTCACAAAATGGGCAATCCACCGACCAGTGATACAAATAACTACCTAAGCTTTCTACAGTTGAGTTGCCAATAGAGAGCCAGCTTGCACGAGAAAACTCTCACGTGGAGGCTTGCCTTTACAAACGAGTGTACCCAAGATACAAGTGACTGACCTGTGCGTGGTTTACCACATCTCCACAGCCTGCCGAATGGGAAGGTCTATACCCTGCTGGAGAACTGGAAGGAGGCCTGAAGAAGAATAAACATCCACTGTGGTAGGTATATTGTCAAAGCCCAGTGGTCGGGTGGCTAGCGTAGGGCTACTCTCGACTACCAAACAATGCAATGGGTTGGTGTGAGTTCAACTGCAGGTGAAGGCATATACAATGTATACACAAGTTGTGAACAGATAACACTAAAATCCATGGTCCCTTGGACCTGAGTGTCCATGCTGTGACGCCAGGGCAAGTAAGACCCCACGCAGGTGGACTGTAGCCTCTCGTGGACCGACACCATTGCAAAAGAACAAGGTTTATCCCATAAATATAATGTACCTTGACTTCCCAATTGTCATCTTCCTGTAAGACGCAGACCCAGTAATGCTGCCGTCTTCATCGATGAAGTCATAAACCTCCATCTCTGTGTGAGTGCTGATAGCCTTTGAAGTGTCACCAAGTGACCTCAGTCCATACGGAGATTGGAACTTCCGTACACCAACTCCGCTGCATTCGATGTGACCCGAAGCCATTTTAGGAGTATTACCGTACGATCTGAGAGAGTATGGCGATGGGTATATCATTTGATTGAGAGAATCAGAGGTCTGCCAAGCTGAGGCATCGTCACGGAGCTGTTTCTTCCACACTGGCGGTGTATACTCCATCACAGCAGATCTATTTTTCTCAGTCACGGGGGACTTTTTTTGCTTAGCGCTCCTGTAAGCTTGTAACCAGTCTGGAGTCTTCAGCTTCTGTACTGGCTCCTCCACACTTGGCGTGACGGCCTTTCTCCTTTTTGGGATCCATTCAGGTGACATCATGGTCTTTGTGGGTAGCTTCTCACTAGCAATGCCGGCACTCCTTCGATGGGAACGTGTCTGTACTACTGGAGGCGTAGTATCCTGTGTTCTTTGCTGGTCCACATTAGGTGTCCCTACAGTCCTCTTTGCCTGTTTCCTTGAAGGAGCTCTCTTTTTTCCTCTTCCCTTTCCTTTTCTCCCTTTTCCCCTCTGTGCCTTGCTCTTCCCCTTTCCACCAGGGGAAAGACAGTCCTGCTCAACATCTTGAGGGTCTTCACAGGTGGACTCGCTCTTCTTGGGTTGACTTAGAGTAAGGAGTGGAGACGGACCACCTTTTCTGAACAAATCCTTGGATGACCACCCCTCCCTCCTAAATGTGGGCGACAGGAATGGACTCCTGCCACTCTTCTGACAATCATTCCTGACACTCTGATAACTTGGCTCAGCCCTTCCCGTATAATCAATCATAAGACAATTTGACAAATCATGAGAAGAAAATCTGGAAGAATCCCCGCTGGAGATGGCCGACCTTTGCTGGGAACCCTCGTTACACAACATATCATTCTGAGCAGCAGAGTTCATAAGATATTTTCGTTTCAACGCATCAAATTCTTGATCATGCCTGCGTCGTAGCATCTCCAGTTCTTTTTGTTGTATGTCACGAGATTTTCTTCGCTCTTGTTCAGCCAACTCTTTCTTCATGTCTGCATTTTCTTTCTTCTGTTTGTTGACTGTGTCTTTGTATGCCTGGCTCTGAAACAGACAGTATTCTCAGTTAAAGGTACACCATCCTAGTTCTCCATTTCAGATTGAGATGAGAAGTTTGTCGCCCCAAATCAGACCTCAAACGATTATTGCTGACTACAAATGAAAGAACGGATTGGTTAGAATAATCTCTACCTGTTTTTCCGTCTGACTGACACATCTCTGCTGCAACATCCTCTGATGTTCAATCTCCTTTAGTAATTTTTCTCGATCTTCTTGATATTGTTCCGATCTCTGTTTCAGCATGTTCTCACACTCATCCTGCCTAGATTTGGTCATCTGCTGCACCTAGAAATAGTGGGCAGTGAACCTCAAAGGGACGTTTGTGTGGTGGACAAGGATTTTCGGCTATGGAGCAAAGAGATTTAAGGGTGGACTAAACTCTACACAGGAAATCATTCACACCAGCAGGTAATCATACCTCTTGCCGAATCATAACCTCAAGTTCACCCATTTGTTGTTTCCCAAGAGATTCTAACTCCTCCCTGAACAATCTCTGCAGCTCCTGTTGCCTCTGTGTGTTCAGGTTATTCGTCTTGGCCAGTTGCTGGTTGAAGTAATCCACCAGTTCAGTCCGCTGTTCTCGATGAAGGTTCTGTAACTGCTTTTGACAGTCACTCGTCAACTGAGAGTATCTGCTTTGCTGTTCTTTCTGATAGTCGTCAATCTCCTTACTAACTCTGGAAAGATTTATAGGAATGGTCAGCACCCTTGGGGGGGCCCTACAAATTCATGACAGTTAGCACTGGAACTCGAACCTTGTGAAGTGAACTTTGCAAACTGAGCAGGCAGAAGTCCCACATGTACCGGTATGTGGCAGGTCTGCTATACTGCATGTACATGTACAACAGACAGATGATAGCAACAAGTGGAACTAACCTTGCATCAAGTTGCAAGAACTGTTGTTGTATTTGCTCTCTGCTGTGTTTCAAATGGACAGCATGGCTATCAAGGGTGGCTTGGTAATCCCTCTGTAGGTTGGTCTGCTTGGACAGCTCCCTCAGTTGTCTTTCATGATACTCATGGATCTAGGAAATGAAACTGCATGTCAGGTCCCTTTCACTTCATGAAGCCATAGGATTCACAATATCTCTTCAAAGATTGTAGTCAAGATCATGTTCTTTTCATATTTTGACCACTAACCAGTAAAGAGGTGTTCTGGCAGAGGTGTCCCCTCAGGGAAGTTCCACTGTACCGGGTACCAAATTTTCCTTTGTTTGGCTTCAACAAGAACATTTTTCTTTGGCATTAAATATCCAGAGGGTAAAGGCCCTAGAAGGCAAATGTCCTAGAGGGGCAAATTTGGGTGGGCAAATATCCAGGGGAGATCACCGGTGGAATTGTCATGATGAACAAGTTACATTTCTAATCTCTAGGGTATCAAGGGCGGTGGTGACGTGATGTTGAACTATACCTGTTTCCTGTTGAGTTCTTGTTGTTCTTTGTAAACATCTCTCAGGGCATCCACAATCTTCTGATCCTGTTCCCCTTGAAGTTTCTCCACCTTCTCACGCAGTTCATTCACGGTGGCATCTTTCTGTCAGAAAGAACAGCAGGAACAACATAAGATATACAAGGGTCAGAAACACCAGGAACAATGCAAGGTATTCAATATACCCAAAGCATTAACTGGATCAATAGCGGGGGGGATTTTTTCTTTCAGATCTCTTGACTTTTGCACAACTTTTTTAATGTCAGAAGGGCGTAAAACTCATGAACTCTCTCTGAGAGGCCAGGTCAATCTCTCTACACGTAGAATAATAGGGTAAGTCACTGAGTTCCACGGACTGAACCACAGATATAATCCAACAAGAACTATACTTACAGCAGCTAATTCTTCTCTCAGTGACTGTATTTCCAGCTTTGCTTCTTCTCTTTTACCCACGGCAGTTACAACATCTTCATAGCGCTTATCAAGGTCACTGTGCACTGGAGTCAGAAGCACCAAACTAAATCATATCAACGGAATTGCAAAGAAGAAATGCCTGTCAGAGGGAGGCAAATTCTCACCTCACATTCACACTGAGCTCTTCACTGTGACAAAAGGGTCCCTGAAAGTGTCCAAGCTGCATGATTGTACATGAACCCATCCCTTGATCTTCCATTTCATTGCCAGGTAATAACTGAATAAAGTTCCAGTTCTACTTACGAGTTGAGAGAAAATCTGCTATTTTCTTGTCAGTTGATGCATTAGCATTCTGTGAGTTTTCTTTCACCAGTTCCACTGCACTCTTAACCTATAGAGAATGAACATAATCATCAAGAATTATTTACATGTATAAGATGTGGTTGCTCTGTGTAGTGTGTTCAAAAAATTTTTAAGTCCTGTGGTTTGATTCACAGAGTTGCATCACTTATTTAAGGTAGCTACTTCATTTTCAGCAATGTGTCAAGTCAAAGGGGAAACTGTTCAAAAGGAAATTTTATAAAGAGAAAATATAGTTACCTCAGTAGCACACTGACTAACTGTGTTCACAATTGTATACAATAGATCTCTGAAAAACAATGAATGAAAAGTGACCATGTAATGCTAACAGACCATTCAAAGAAAAATAGACATGCCAGGGGCAACATCAACAACCAAGGTTGGGACGGATATTGAAATTTGTTAGTCCTTGTACATTTCATTGAATTGGATTGGCCAGAATCATGCAGGAGCACTAGGCCTATGTCTTGACAACTCAATATCTCCAGATAAAATAGCCAGACCCATCACATCATTGACCTTACCTCTCATCCCTCTCTCTAGCTCTACTTCTATTGCTTTCAAGGTCTGTCTTGTTTGAGATACGATTAGTATTTGAGGATTGTTGCTTTGATCCATGAGTGAACACTACAGGACCTCTGGAGACGTATTTTTGGAAGTAAGATTTCTTCTGAGGAGACTGCAATCACAGAATATTGTTTGAACAAGAGGTGCATTAACTTCAACACACTTCACTTCACTTCAATAGAGAAGTCCAACCAATTTCACTTTGTATTGAAATGTCTTCAGGCCTGAAACAAATACATTTCCCTCATGTCTAGCTATTTCATATCACAAGGACTGTTGATTTAAGAACTAGGGGGAGCTGTCATCTCATCAGATGTTTGGGATGACTTTAATAGTAGTTGGTCTTACTTCATTCTGAGAAAAGCCAATATTCATTTGTTGAGAGAAACAATCCTGAGAACTGCCAGTGTGATTAGAAAACTCAAGCTGAGAGCAAATCTGTGAATTTCCTTGGGAGTCAGAGTAGTCTTTGCCACCACCATAAAGTTTCCTGGAACATGAATGAAAGAACAAATTAACAGATAAATAAACAGAAACAACAGGCCTATAGATTCTGAATTTGTTTTTGAAGCAATGAAGACCACAGAAAACTTTACTTACATGGGATTGGTGGTGAACAGGTCCTTTGAATTAATTTGATTCACAAACATCTTGCTGGCTTAAACTGGTAAAGTGTTTCATTGATTCCGAGAATAGATAGATGGAGAGTTTCAGGAGCTCTAGCTACATTATTCTTCATTATAAAATTAAACCAGCTCAGCAGCCTACGGTAGCCACACCACCATCACAACCACCAGATCAGGCAAACTTGATAAAAACCTAAAACAAAAATAACATGAAAAGAACAAATTACTGATCAGTTAGGCCGTGACGACATTTTCCTCTGACAGTGACAACTCCATCCAGGGAGGGGTCCGGTTTTTAGGCCTAGGCCTAGGCCTAGGCTATTGTGAAAAACTTTTTCTGTCACGTTTTTCGGGACAATGACAGCGACATGCAATGCCTGTTGCGACAAAAATTTGATGAATGGTAGGCCTAGGCCCTAGGCCTAGGCCTAGCCCTATGTCAAATTTGACCCTGCACTAGTGCAGTTGTGGAGGTATCGGCCATAAAACCCGCGCGAAGTGGGTGATTTGGAATGTAACGTTAGGCCTAATACATGTAATATGGCCAATAATGGGAAATGGCAGGCAACCGGCGGCATGACGACCACGGCCACGCCCATGAATGATGACCACGTGCACATGTGCATGCGTGCCACACTCCCGGTGTCACACTGCACACGCTGCGAAAACATCTGCAATCAAACACTCGTCGAAGGAAAATGGATGGGCCAAAAGCCTCATTTAATGCCCAAATCATACCTTTTAACTTAACCGTTATACTTTCCGCAAATTAAGCCGAGAAATCGGAAATTATTGCATTTTTCGAAGCGTGACAAAAAAGCAGACGAAAACCATAAAATTCGCAACGCGCCATGAAGTAGACTAATCCTGTGTCACGAAGACTGGTTCCCGTCTTTGCCGCTCCGATATACAAAGACAGGTACCGGCCGCCAATCATTGCCAATGGCCATTTTGCAAGGGTGCAGCGCCAGCGAGCGTAGCGGCATAGACTGAAATGAGCAGCCTGCAGTTTGAGCGGACTGTCTCTGAGCTTGGAGGATACTGAATTACGGTAGAAAATGCGAAAGCAGGACTCTGGTCTGTTTTGAAGAAGGATACACCTACAAAATGACACCCGTGTCCCGTTATCTTCATCAGAACAGCTGGCAGGAGGCGTGGAAACGTTTGGTACCTCCTGTCTTGGAGGAATTATACTGACAGTATATACAGTCAGTATAATTCCTCCATGCTCCTGTCAAAAGTGTCTCCTTAGGCCTGTCACACTGTGGCGACTTTGGAGGGCGAATCCCCGCAAATTAGAATGAAATGGACCATGGACCACCTTTGGACATACCGGTAATGTTATAATGACAGCGAGAGAGGTATGTTCATGGTCCATCGACCATTTCGTTTTAGTTCGCGGTGATTCGCCCGCCTAAGGCCTAGTTTATACTTCGACGCACGACCATCGGCGTCCGACGCGCGATCAAAATCTGGACGCCGACCTAATGAAGTAGGCTTTTGTCGGCGTACAGATTTTGATCGTGCGTCGGACGCCGATGGTCTTGCGTCGAAGTATAAACAAGGCTTAAGTCGCCACAGTGTGACCTCTAGGCTTTACCCAAAGTTTTTCGCCCAAGCCCATGTCGCTCCATCCTGCGTCACATAATGGAATGTGACGGCGAATTACCGTAGAAAATGCGAAAGCATGCCCAAGTCGCTCCGTTCTGCGTCACATAATGGAATATGACGGCGAATTACCGTAGAAAATGCAAAAGCAGGACTCTGGTCTGTTTAGAAGAAGGATACACCTACAAAATGACACCAATTTTGTTCCGTTACCTTCATCAGAACAGCTCGGCAGGAGGCGTGGAAACGTTTGGTACCTCCTGTTAAAAGTGTCTCCTCACCCAAAGTTTTTCGCCCAAACCCAGTTCGGTCCCTCCAAAAAATGTCGTGGGTCCGTCCAATAAATCGAAAATAAGCCTGGCGAATAGGAAAAAACACCTTAATTTTCGGGCGGAAGCTATATTTCGGTCCCTCCAAAAAATGTCCTGGGTCCGTCCAATAAATCGAAAATAAGCCTGGCGAATAGGAAAAAACACCTTAATTTTCGGGCGGAAGCTATTTTCGGTCCCTCCAAAAAATGTCCTGGGTCGATCCAATCTTGGAGGAATTATACCGAATTAAACCTATGACTTTTTATGCTCGGGTCAGAACTTCCTTCCGTGTGAAATTAGGCCTATTCATCATTAAGAAACTTTTGTTAGATTGCATTTTATAACTAACTTGCCAGGAACGTCGTCTGGTTTCGTTGCTGCGCGCGCCCTCGTCTGCTTTTCGCAAGCTTTCCCGCAGTGGTTTGTGAACATGGTGTTTCTCACTCAGTAGGCCCCTACTTTTCAAAGAAAACAACCGGCGCTGTATCTCGCCAAATATGGTGTCGACAGCTTTAAATATTGTATTCCAGTACCGGGGTTCTTTTTCAGACTTAAAATTAGCAGACATTGATCAAGATAGCAAATTCAGGTCCGCTGGGCTACCATGATGAGAATGTGAACACAAGAGAACAAGTAAACGTGCCTTTAAAAAATTTATTGTTATAAATGCAGTGTGAAGTTTGGATGGACATTCTGCAACATGGCTGAAAATAATGGACGTTTCACTGTTATTTTTATATGTAGATACAACCAATAAAATGAAATATGAACAATGAATCAGGGCCGTATTTAGCTTTTTGGTACTGGGGCAGAAGACCTTTTTTGCCCCAAATCCGCATGAAAATCATGTTTTTTTGGTTGGCTCTGGGGGCGCAACTGCCCCCTAAATACGACCCTGGGAATGCTTACAAAGGCAGACACTGCCATCACCATAGGATAATTTGTTGAAACCATCATGACGGGGTACTAAAAGGTGATCCATTTGTCAAACAGACCCACATTCATAACAGAACTTCAGTCTAAGTTAACTTCCTATCTGTATTAAACCATAGAGGTAGACATGCACCCCACTAAGACCTTAGTTCATTTATGAATACGAGCTTGGATCACTCCCAACGTAACAGGAATGTTTTAAGTACAAGTCATAAGAATGAAATGGAGAAAAATCTTGCAGACAGCTCCTGTACTCACTGAGCTGAAGTAACAGTGGAATGTCAACCCAACTCCCTACATGACTACAATAGGATGGCATCCTACAATATGAATGCCATTACTGTTACAGTATACACATGTACATACAAGCAATAAATCTCTACTACCAATGGGCCTTGATCAAATATATACATGATTTACAAATGTCTTTTTACAAAGTGATCACAACAAGAGTTTAAAATCAAGCCTGAGCAGTGCAACTCGTGGTAACTACAAGTACAAGGCGGACAGAATAAGCATGATATGTATCAATATGTTCCTAAATTTACATTACATCAGCAACTCAAATACAGATGGTCTGAATGACTTAAAATCACCTTGTTTTGACGGTCTGGTTTGGTAACTGAACCGATTAGCAATGCATAAAAACTAAAGCAAAATTTCAAGCAGTTATGTCTTGATCATTGTACATGTTTTTCTAACCTTCATGTCATATAAATTCTAGCACAACAACCCCGTCACCTTCTGAACAAAGGTAACATTATGAGAAAGATGCTAAAAGTCTTTGGAATGTTCATACCTCATCATACAATATAATATGTGCAACATCTCCGAAGCTGTTTTCAATAAAGCAGATATATAAAAGATATAAAATACACTAAATATACATATACATTTCTAAGAGGCTTGGACGAATGTTCTGGAATGACGACGAAGCTTTCAACTGTAGACACTGCACAACCGAAACATTGAAATCCTGCTTCAAATTGTTGGCAGCAGGATTTGTGCCAGCTGCTCGAACTCGGGGCCTAGTATTGCGAGTCAAAAGAGTGCCCAGAACAGATATTTCAAGGGCATATTTTCTTTCGAAATCAAGGAACTACAGTGTCTTGCAATCCAGAAACAGAAGTTTGAAAACTGGGAAGTATTTTACACGAAAGTAGAAGAATCTGGTGGTCCATGTATTGTCTTCTCTGCTGGTTGCACTCCATACTGGCCGACGTATGATCCGTCTTCATGGTAAGGCTGCATGGGCTCAGTCACACGGTCGTCATCGTCATAGTGGTAACGCCTGTTGTCATGGCCGCCATACGGTTCACGGCGATAGTGATGATCATCGTCATCAGGGAGTGGCTCCTTGTGGAGACTGTCCTGGCTCTTTTCGTACGCAGCACTGAAAATTTTGGAGCAAATGAAGACATCAGATGGCTGATCAATAGAAAACTGATCAAAGAATTTCGTTTACGATCAATACTTCATGAAATTGCACAACTTTAGTTACACATTAGATAGCATTCTAAAATTACAAATTCTGTAGTGATTTGACAAGCATGCTCAATGACATCTCATTACTTTCATTGTATCAAACCTCTCTTGCCCTGAGAGCCGAGGGCGAAACAAGACTGAACAGAAATGTTAGATTACCGGTAGATGAAGATTAGAACAATACACTGGATTGGTTATCACTTGTGATTGAGAACAGCACAAAACCAACGTTGGAAAGGAGAAGCAAGGGATTGGACACAGAGAGAAGGAGAGAGAGAGAATAGAACAATAGCCTGAACACCACGGGAGACAAATATAGAGAGAGAAAGACAGTGAGTAGAGGGAAAAAGAGCAAGACTTGAAGAGATACACCTGACACACATCTGGCCCCATGGTCCCCCTGCTGAAAATCAACCACTGGCCGATATTTTGTCATTTACACAGGAAAAGATCAGAAGCGATTAAAACAGCACAAAATGTCACAAAGATGAACCACAACTTACAAATCCAAACATTATTCCCATTGGCCCAAAAATTAGAACAAGTTTTAATGTTTCGTCTGCCGCGTTTGTTTCATCCGATTAGACTTCTGAAATACTTACATGTACATCTGCTGGAAAAGAGCTAGAGAAAAGAGACAACTACAAAACCTATGGGACTGAATTGTGTGTGCCACCGAGGTGAGGAAATACAACAATAGGTGGACTATCATCTGACACTGTGTGCTGTTTGTGGACAGAGCTGCATACAGAAGTGAAGCTAGAAGCATGTCTCTAGAAAGACATAGGAAAGGCAGAAATATCCTTTATATCAAGCAACAAGGCCATATCTGACCAAGCACCCAGATCAAGGGGGGACTCTGCTGAATTCCGTCAAGTTCTATCAACAAAATAACTGAATTAGGCGTTAACTGATTAAGCATGAGATGGTTACATGATATAGTCTTGAAATTAATAGCATTCAATTAATTTAGTGAAACTGAAAACCAATCTGACAGACAAGTTGATGAGTGTCGATGATCTGACGTTAGATTAGATCCACTGACGTTAGATTAGATCCACTGCCTCTTTGAATTTCCCCATCCTTTATAACATCAACATAGACACACCAGCCATCATTTCTTGTAGGACTACATAACAGTCCAACAGCATTCAGCACAACCCCTTGTGATACACTCCCCAAAGTTATGCAAATGTAACCTTTTCTAACAAGGCAATGGGTCAGTGATGTGTCGACAAGTTCAGTCTGAAACTCTGAGATCTTTTCAAAGAGCATATACGTATCTTCTCTGTTCTGAATCTTCAAGGTGCACAGACACATTACTCATGAAACTGTAGACCAATGGGGAATGACATATGTACAGGTGTAGGAAATGCTGGTTGGAGAGGAAAGGCAGGAGTTTGCACACGGGGTACTGTACCATAAGCAGGTTTTCATGTCATCAGTCCAAGAACCAGAAAACACGGAAAATGTACCAGTAACCGACTGGAATTATACTGTATAACACTACTTAGAACTGCAAACTGTATACTGACAACCAAGAAGAGAGTTACAGTTTATTCCCAACTGCATTGAGAATTATAACTGTACGAGCTCAATTTTTTTTCAATCACAACTGTTTCATCTGATGGAGAACATAAGATTCAATATGAAATTGAAGTTCAACAAGGTGGAGGTTATGGATATGGACAGGACCAGAGTCAGGTTAGGAAACGGATGAAGAAGAGTATCCATGTTAGGTTAAAATCAAAACTGGTATTCAGTAATCTACTAATAAATGGACAGGGGTTAAGGTTCTTGAATGACTGAGGTTGGGTACAAAAACTAAAACTTAAAACAAGCAATGAACAGCCGTAGAAGCCGATTATTTCCACCATTGACGGAGGAACTAGTAACTGCTGTCTTCATGATCATATTTTTAGAACTATTGAGATTAGAGTCTCAAAATCAGTTCATATGCCCATCAGGAATGAATGAAGCATATTACTTTTTTAATTCATTCTTTAATAAGAATCCTAATTCTCCCAAAATGCAGAGATCTCGATATGATTTGGTTTCTTCCATCTGATGATGTATCACAAAGGAACGTTGATTGAGTAGAAAAACATAAGAACACTGGAACTAGACACTTGCACAACACGACATCGATAAGTATGTATAGAGACTGACAACATTAACAAGACACACAACATGAAATAACAGCCAACCCAATCTTTCCATCAACCAAATTTCCAACCCAGTTGTCACTGCAACACTTTCAGTCCCTGGATATTAAAGGCCGCCAATCATTTGCATGCAGAAAACTTTGGCACCAACTGCTCCAGTTTTTAGCCCCATTTATTCTAATACATGTACTAATTTTTCAACTCCCCATGCGACCGTCACCAAATTTTGAAGAGGTACAGGTATCTGAGGATACAATGCCAAACCCAACATGCACCCAGGACCTCCCACCAAGTCACATTACTGTCATTCAGTGATCCCAGCTGAACTAACAGAATTACTGATTCATACCCTCAAATGGTTAGGTGGGAATTAATGAAGGCCTATGACCGCACAGGTTATGGGTGTACCTGTAGGGGACTCTCTGATCATGCAGGTATCCCCGAAGGCCAGAGTGTCATTCTTCATGTTATAACACCCAAATGTAATGTCTATAGAGCCAGTAGTGCCATACTTAGGGCTTTACCCTCAATACATCAGATTAGATACTTGGTCTTCTCAATTTGATTATGATTTGGAACAAACACCAAGACTGAGATTTGAGATGTCAGAAGTGCAGTGAGGAAAACTTAGACAGTTGATGAACAGAATGTGCTAATCATTAGTAAAACATGAGTTCCAAATTTAAAAAAAAAATTCAACTGGGAATGTTTTGTGAAAAAAGCATCAAAGACAACAAAATATTCATGCGACGACATTCAGAATAGTCCTCCCTCAATGGGGTGAGTCAGAAACGGCCCTTACTTGGAGACATACTCGCGATGATGATAGCGTGGATCGTCACGGTATCGTGGCTGATGGGGCTGAATGTCGTGTCGAAGTTTTTCCTTCTCATGTTCTGAAAAATAATGTGGCATGAAGCACAGAACAATCATTAACTGGATTAATTATCTCACACCAGTCTTCAGGAAGTTGCTTGGAAGTCGGATATGACTGATCACTTGAAATTTACAAAGCTACAGTAAAGTGTCAAGTCATTTTGAAACTGATAGAATCATGAAAGTCCTGGTAGCATACCTTCTTCACCTGCATCTGCGTATCTTGCCGGGAGTTTCTTCCTCAGGTAGCAGATGACGATGAAGAGGATGATGAGAATGAGTATGCAAATGAACATCAGGATAAACCATGGCTCGCTGGCAACACTGGCAAGAGTTGCCGCTGAAAAGGAGAAGAGGCTAATCAAAGCTGTGCGTCACGGCAGGTTGAACATCTAACTGGCCATGGGCCGACAATGACAGGCTTAAGGGCTCGTTCCCACCAGCATATGGTGTCAACGGCAGCGTCACCGCTGACGCCATATGCTGGTGGAATTGAGCCCTCACTGTCAATGGCTGGTATTCATAAAAGTTAGCAAATGCTTTTACTTCGAGTTGTGTAGTGCATTTACATTGGACCTCGCTGTGCAAATCCTAAGTAAAAGCATTTGCTAACTTTTATGAATACCAGCCAATGGGCTGCAGCACTGCACTAGTGGCTCAGAACAATACCATTCCTTTCAATAAGAAATCAACATGGGACAATAGCCTGAATGGTTATCAATGGATTTCTTTACCAGTGACACCTTATCCATGATGGCAAAATGTTGTCCATTGTCTGAGGCATTTTGTCAAAAGAACCCTGACAAATGTTTGGAGAAAAACGAATGAGCGTAAACTTACAGTATCCCTTGGTTGTGATAAATTGGGATCCGCTGGCTGCCTCTTGGTTCTGGCCATTTCGTGAGACAACACGCACCTCATAGACGGTGCCAGGACTCAGCCCGGTCACATTGATGTAATTATTGACATACTCCACAGCTGTGGTCTCCCACTGGAATTTACCTGGAAAAGGCAGTAGGTCATGCGAAAAATGAGAAGCTGTTTGAAAAAAAAGAACGGACACCTCCCAGAATAAGTTCCAGAACTGGCCAGGTTACTTGTCAGAGTAGAAAAGCAAAGGGAGTTAAGAAAACTGGTACTTATTCCGAGGGGTGCAGAAGTCGAAGCGCAAGATTTTTTTTGGTAAAACTCAAATTGATTCAGAACAAACCCCTCGAAGATAAGGCTTACCATCCTTCCTATACTGTACGTAGAACACGCTACCAGGGTTGCCAGACTTCGATGGTGTCCAAGTTACATTCATACTCGTCGAGTTCACTTCAGGGATAATGAATGTCGGAGGAGATGGCGCTGAAATACACAGAATAACAACTTAGACATCTTGAGGCACCGAAGGGGAGGGATATCTACACCAATTGGCCTAGGTCCCTAAAGGAGGCCAACGCCTGATGTTATGACTTACGCCTTGCAGCTGTGGTGCTGGCATCCACATAATTCTCCTCTCCACGTCCTTTCACTGTCTTGGCGTAGATGTAAACCCGGTACATTTGCTCAGGTCGGAGGCCGGAGATGTTGGCTCGGCGCGCAGTTGGATCAGTGATCGGTGCACGCCAAGAGCGATCACCAAGGTCAAGTGTGTTCACTGAAAAACAGAAAGTGGAGTATTGAGTTATGCAACTGTATCATCACCAAGTGAGATTCTAAAACGGGCAAATTTCAAAGATTATCATTCTGGGAATCCGTGTTCCTCACCTGATCTATAGGCGATATCATAGCCAGTGATTATACCATTCGGCTCCAACGGCGGATCCCAGAGAAACTCAAGCATGTTTGAGTTACGGCGGAAAATTATGAACTGGTTGACTGGACCAGGAGCTGCAAAGAAGCAATAAGTAGAGTGAAAATCAAAGAATTTATCAAACTTGACAAACCTGTCCCATGCCTATTCCTCATGTGGTAATGCAACTTCAAGCATGGCCAAGGTCCAGGCTCAAGCACTGAAATGTTGTTAGATTCAGAAAAGGGTCAATCCCAGCATTTATGGCACAATATCAGACCAAGTAGCTGTGAAGGTATCCGCTGAATAAACAGAATAGTCAATGCAAGACAAATTGGTGATGACTACTCACTGCCTTCGCCAGTTTTGAATGTAATTCTCGCACTCGGCTGCCCCTGGTACTTCTTATTCACAACTGATACTTGTGCCTCGATCTTTGAATACGCTGGTAGCTCAGTCACCTTGGCGATCACTGCATCCCCACTCGTGATGATTTGCGATGCAGCACGTTTCTTGCGACGCAAGTTCGTTGATGCTACCTCCATGTTGTTCATATCGATGATAACCTGCTGCATCCTGACAGCTCCTTCAGACTCCTTCCAGAATTGAATCTGTTATGAGAGAAAAACCCAATTAGAGTTCAACACTCTACTTTTGAAGCCCCAACAGATACATAGTGCATATTTTATGATTCTGAAGGTACTACATACTACATATCAGGCCTCTTACCAAATAGCCAACGAAGAAACCTTTGATGAGTTTTGTGTCGTTCCTGACAGCTTTCCATTGGAACAATGCATCTGTGGCTCCGATCGCTGCATTGTCAACAGTAAAACCCTCAGGTTTATCAGCAGGTACTGAAATAGACCAAAATCAAACTGAGGCCAATGCAAGATTGAGAACATCAAACTCAGAATTCACATCAGCTGCTCCCACAGTGAGTTAATAATGATTTCACACAAAATCCAAATGAAAGTCACATACGTGCAGATACTTTCATGAAGAATTTTTACATGCAACCCTCTGCTACAAAACCAGTGTTAAGTCGCATGGAAAATGAGCCTAAACGTACTGACATGACACCAGGAGATAAAGACAGTAAAACCCTCAGGTAAAACCCTTCAGGAGACAAAGACAGAAACAGATTCACTGACTTCAAGCTGAAAACTGGCAAAATACGTTAGGCCCAACTTGCCAACCTCAGGGTGACTGATGACTGGGTTTGTGGTGAAGGGTCACATTTGTCAGTGGGTTACAATATTACTCACTTCCTTCTCCTGAATAACCAATCACCTCCTTCGGGTCTACCTTTGACGTTCCCTCTTGATTTTTACACCCAACCTGAATGGCATACTTCATATACGTCAGCTGATCCTTAATAATGTACTCTTTCCGCCATGTCTCAGCGATAGTTGCCGTGCCAGAGTACAACCTGTTGTTTTTACATTCATCATTCAGGCAAGTCCACTCCAGAGTGTAGACAAATCCGGGAGCATTGAATTCCACGGCAGGCATAGGCTGAAATGAGATTATGGTACAATGAGAACACCTGTTCACAGGTACTTAACACGCAGTTCTGAAGTTGAAGTACCGAGCATAGATGTTCTGTACTTACTGTCCACTTGATCACAAGGTTATCAGGCTTCGTACTTTCTATTTCCACATTCTTGGGGTTTGTGTACGGCACATCCTTCTGCGTCTCACACCGCTGTTTGGTCACTGCACTCGGGTCACTCAAACCCAGTCGGTTTCTTGCAAGAACTCGGAAGGAGTAGATCGCTCCCGGCGACATGTGGAATTCCACCTGCTTCTTGTTAGCGTCCGACTTATTTGCAACTGACCAGACATCAGGAGTGAAGGTGGTATTGTACTGGACAATGAACTCGAGGAACGGGGCATAATTGGCACCATTTGGATCAAACTTGATAATTGCTACCTTCTCTGCCTTCCTGTCGTTACAGTCAACGTGAACATTTGTTGGAGCGTTTGGACGATCTGAAATGAAAAAACCAAAGTAAGGTAAAACTCCACATGGTGAACCCGCAAGCTACATGTCCTCTCTGGGAAGGCACCAGAGTATGCTCTCACAGCATGCCCCACATGGTTCAACTCTTTAACAGGCCCAACTTTGCCTCTCCCCAAGCTGTAGTTGTGACCTACACTCCTGCTGCACATGATCGGCCAAGAACATTTGATTGCATAATGTACATCAATGTCAACTGATCAACTGGCAACCTATGCAGAATGGATCACGCGGACTGACTTCCTAAGTCACACTGGTCTCTTTGGGCGTGTACATGTATACTTACCTCTGACAGTCAAGACAGCAAAAGCCTGTACTTCATCTAATGGCGTATGAGCCACACAGGCATAGACACCAGTATCCGTCTTCTGTGCATTGGTAATGGTTAATGAATTATCAAGAGTATTCTTGAAAATTCTCTGTGATAGGGCATAGTTGATGGGGTCACCATCACGTAACCATTTGATTGACAAGCCTGACAGCTCCTCTGGATCTGTTGTCGCAGTACAAACAAACTTTGCTTCATCGCCAGCGTTGATAATCATATCCTGTGGTCCTTGGACTATAGTTGTGGGCTCTGGAAAGAAAAGTGCAACATGTTGAGATAGATTTTCATCAGAAGAGTACCACAGACAGGACAGATTTGGCATTCATAACCAGGTCAGAAACACCTGCACTTACGTCTAACGATGATTGTCCCAGTTGCTGATATTGTCCCCATTTTATTCTTCGCAATGCATTTATAAGTACCGGCATCAGCTGACTTCACCTCCTGTGAAAACAAGAAAAGTAGAATAAAACTCAGTGAAAAAAAACCAATGTACACATTTTGAAGACTGGGTTTTGTGTAGTGTTTCTGATGGTCTGCAAATTCATCAGTTAGTCTATGGCAGAAACGAACGCGTAGGATTTCCAAGTAAAATGGGGTGCTGCCTTGGCAGAGCAGAGACGAATGTGAATGCATTGAGTGGAGTGGTGATGAACAACCCAAGCCTGGCTCATTTTCTCATCGTGTAAACCTACCGTGATCTCCAAATTGCCATCTGTGGGTAAACCTTGTAACGTCCTCCAGTCAAATGATACCCATCCTTAATCCACGTGATTTGAGCCTTTGGCGCAGCATGAGTCAGGCAGGTGACATTCCGCCTTGTACCTTCAGCAAACCGAGCCAACTTCTGTGGAGGTTTTTCAAATTCAGGAGGAATTGACAAAACATTGAGATAGGCATTCGCAAACACCCAGCCATTTGCGTTACTGGCGTTACACTGGAGTACCTGGGAATCAGTCAGGGCAAGGTTTTTGAAAAGGATGGTGTTTGGGTTAACCATACTACGCTTTGGGTCAGGGACGTTAATGATCCTGTAACCATTGATGAACCAGTCAATATTTGCTGTAGGTCTTGCTTCAGCAGCACAGTGGAAAGTCGCATCTTCCCCCTCAGCACGTTCCAAATTCTGCGGTTTTTGCGTCCAGACCGGTTTTGAATCGACTGAGACAGTAAATGCTTTAGTTGAAGGGTTAGCAGCGTGGTCGTTCAATCCCGCACATTCATACTTCCCAGCATCTGTGTACTTCATGTCATCAAACACCAGTTCCTGGCCGTAACTGTCCAAGCGTGCACCAGGGCCCATCTGGCCATCCGTTTTTTCCCAGCTGACTTTTGGGGTTGGGCTAGAGAAGATAGAACAACAATGAACCATGTATGGTATGGTCTGGTATGAGTATTATTCGCGCCTTTCCAGGTTACCCTGCTCAAAGCACTTTCAGATGGTGTTACATCACCGCAGCAAAAACACTGTACTTCACACTATCACAATAGTTCTGTGAGGTAAAGCAGGATAGACAAAGACACATTCCATGCAAGATATAAAACATAGTCTGTTCACTTACTCTCCGCCAAATATGCACTTGAGGACAAACTTTTCTCCCCTTCTTGCAGTGGGAGCAGTATCAACTGTCGACCACATAAACTCAGGTGCTCGAGCTGAAGTGGCTGAAAAAAAGAGTAGTGAATAAAAACACTATGAGCAAAATTTCATCTGCTCACCAAATTCACAAAATGGCTAAAAAATCTTAGCTGCACTTGTGTTTTTTTAACCCAAAAGAGCCGCCTATTTTTTTGCACTTTCCATCTGTAAGTTTCACCGCCCTGAATCACCATGAAATGCCACTGCATTAAGCTGAATAGAGAACAGTATAATGAGTCAAGGCGGTTTATGGCGGTATTGGAGTCTGGAGACATGGCAGATTGTGGTGCTCCCGGCAGTAATTGGTGATTTTTATTTCTACATTAGAGGTGATGGGGATTTTTGTCAAAAAGTGGGCGTGGTCTTCTAGGCAACTCACGACAGGGCGGTTTAGGGCAGCATGCGGTCTATTGGGTTAAGCTGTGAAAGATACATGTACTTACAACCACTGACTGAGATTTTCTGATCATCTCCCTTGACTTCAGTCCTTTCCACTTTTAAAGTCAAGTAAAAAAATTTTTTTGGATTAAAAAAATTTGTTTTGCCGTAATTTTTCGGATTACGGCCGGAATAGCTGGAAAATCGGCAACAAACGTAGAAATTACGGCAAAAACGTAATGGTTGGCATCTCTGATAGTCTGTTCACTTACTCTCCGCCAAATATGCACTTGAGGACAAACTTTTCTCCCCTTCTTGCAGTGGGAGCAGTATCAACTGTCGACCACATAAACTCAGGTGCTCGAGCTGAAGTGGCTGAAAAAAAGAGTAGTGAATGAAAACACTATGAGCAAAATTTCATCTGCTCACCAAATTCACAAAATGGCTAAAAAATCCTAGCTGCACTTGTGTTTTTTTAACCCAAAAGAGCCGCTTATTTTTTTGCACTTTCCATCTGTAACTTTCACCGCCCTGAATCACCATGAAATGCCCTGCATTAAGCTGAATAGAGAACAGTACATGTATAATGAGTCAAGGCGGTTTATGGCGGTATTGGAGTCTGGAGACATGGCAGATTGTGGTGCTCCCGGCAATAATTGGTGATTTTTATTTCTACATTAGAGGTGATGGGGATTTTTGTCAAAAAGTGGGCGTGGTCTTCTAGGCAACTCACGACAGGGCGGTTTAGGGCAGCATGTGGTCTATTGGGTTAAGCTGTGAAAGATACATGTACTTACAACCACTGACTGAGATTTTCTGATCATCTCCCTTGACTTCAGTCCTTTCCACTTTCTATTATACGCCGTACATTGATAGATGACCATTTCACCAGTCCCAGTACCACCATCCTGGTCGCGCTTCTTCACATTGGTGATGTACAGGGTACCTAAAATGACAAATCTGATGATAAAAATTTCCCAAATTCACAACTACCAACTAACTGCAGAACCTTGCTGCAACACATCATTGTCAAGTTTCAAAAGGAGGGTCTTCCAAAGAAATGGCGTGCCGTCAGGTAGGTCCCGCCTTCAAAGCACCAACACTATGCCAATTCTAAAACAACTTCAGCCATCACATCCTGGAATGCTTCAATCTGTACTGCCTTTCACGACAGAAACCTATAAATGTCAAGAAGCACGTCTTTGATACTCACCCTCACTACAAGTGTCCAAAACTGGCAGGCTGCCTGTCACTGGATATCTGAATTGGTAGTTAAAATCAAGCCAGTCTGGACACTTGTTGTGAGGGGTGTACTCTCAAGGTACTGATCTGGCTTGGTACTCCTAACCCTATTCTTACCATAAGCATCCATGGTTACTCTGTTGGTGAGCGGCAGCTGTTTTGACCAACTTCCAGTTGGGCTAGTAATTGTCCAGTAGATCTCGGCTTCAGGGAAACTGGTAGGTTTTGTACAAGTCAACTTGAGTGAGTCACCAACTGATACATGATGAACTTGGGGTTTGTCCACTGGGGTAAAACCACTAAGTACTGAAAAGAATGAAGATTTCATAAGCAATTTACTACAACTGTCAAAAAGAATCTGAAACTCTTCAAAAAATATCATTTACAGCAATAAATCTGTTACGAGTTTTCCTCTAGTTTTTGTACTAACCTGATGATTTTAAGATAACCTTCTGAGCGACTGCCCTTCCATGGTCATTCTTGGCAAAGCACTGATAGACACCCTCATCTTTCTTCAGTGGGTCATTGATTATGATCGTACCCTTATCTGGTTGTTGGGTGAATCGGTTATCATTGCTGCTGACTTCTAACTTAATACCGTCTTTCTCCCAACTGAATCTGTAGACAAACAAGGATAAGCATCACATGTAAGAAAGGTGCAAATGACAATTCAGAATGACGAAGGGGCATAATGATGATAATCATAACAACTAAGGTGAGGGATCCTGTTGTGTTGGTTGACCAAGGTACATGTATTTGTGATTTAAAATGTAACTTCGAATTGATGATAAACTTTAAGACTTACTCTGGCCGAGGTTCACCTCTAGCATCACAAGGCAACTCAATAGATTCCCCTATCTTGAAAAACTCTATCTGATTTGGCTGCACCAGAATCTCTGGTGGACTTGTCACTGAAATAATGAAGTACACATTAACATAACATGACTGAATGCATACATGTATGTCTGCAAACACAGAACGACTTGCTTGCATGCATGGGATGGCCTTATTTATCTTTCAATATTCTTTCGAGAGCCTATATACATGTATCATGCCTATTTACATTCTCAAACATGATGATATTTCAACCCAAACGTTCTGGGCCTAGCTACCAAAATTCAAATGGGCCTGCCTATGACTGAGTATAGGCCCCCGCCCGCCCGATGGCATTGCCTACCTTTTCCAAACGATGAAGACACGAAACACAGCAGCACCACACCGAGAGTGAGCCAGGGTGCTGCCATCTTTATTCTTTATTTAAAGTGACGACACGGAAGGATGACCTGTACCAGATAAAATGAATACAATCATTTCAGAAAGTAGAAGAGGAGAGCATGACGATGAGAGTAGCCTAGGCCTAGGCCCACCAATCACAGTCAGTGAGTCACTCTTCAGTGCACAGGCCTNCACTATTCCCACCGTGACGGTGTAAATAAGAGCTGTTCCTGCACTATTCACACCGTCACGGTACGAATAAGAACCGGCGGCGCACTATTCACACCGTCACGGTACGAATAAGATCTGGTTTGGCGTTATTTGCACCGTCACGGTACGAATAGCCCCGGCCTACTCACAAACCCGAAAGGGAATTGGGAACTGAACGTCCCTATTAGTCTAGTTCCACTGCCATGTGACAGGTGGCGCTGACGTCTGGACGACGCGCGAGGGCGCTGATCACACTTAGGGCGTGGTTACGCAAGTATTCGCCTAAAAGGGGGACAATGTCAACGGCAAGGTTTTATCCAACAGGATGCATGTGGGCTTTTTTCAAAGAAGGGTATTTTCACGAAGACAAGTTCGGACACGATACGGTACTGAAGTTGTTCATCGTTAGTCACATAAATACCAATGAGCTCACTTGAAGCACTCTCCAATCCTCTACAACTCGACTTGACCTGGCCTGATTTCTAACTCAAGGGTCCCAAATGATGTCGAAGACGATCTCTGTGAGTGGAGGCGACACAAAAATCACGCCGTGCGTCCTGAGATTCTATACGCTAGAATCCGCACTTGGTTGGTTTCCCGCGTTTTGCGGCGCAGATCTCCCGCGCTTTCCACCGGTCGCATATCTGCAGCCTTTGATCCATCAAGCACTGACACGATGCCTGAGGAAACCTTGCGTCGGGGGCGGGAAAATGCTATTTGGTGGAAACGGCCTTCATCAACGTTTGAAGCAGTTTCGGGCCGAGGTGCAAGCTGCTGGATGAGTTAAACCTCTCTCTTTGTTGTTTGCCCGAAGTAAAAAAACACATACCAGACTGGTGCTTGAACTTAAATGACGCACACGGCGCAGTTTTAAAGGAGAGAGTTGGGAGAGTGCATGCCAACAAGAGGACGCACACGTTGTCAATAGTTGCCCCTAATGAGGATGCTATGAGAGTCAATGGTCTATTTTATCAATTCTGTTCGGAGAATGACGCCATTTGCCTTCTAATTGCACAATTCAACATTTTGTGGATAGCCACGGTGCCAACCGTGGGAAAGCGATGGAGTTTAGCTAATGAATTTGAGAGTGAGGTTGGAAGGCTTTGTTATTGTTTAGTGAGTGTAAACTTCATGGGCGGCTGGGAAGCAGGTCTCGTGGAGGGAGTCGCATTTTTGTGTTTTGGACGACAGCATGGACACTCTTGCTGCAGACGACAACCGTGATGCTTGGGCCGCGCCGGATACCTCGAAATCAGATCACCGCAGGTAAGCTGACGTGACGTGCATGGTAGATTAGCTTTCGTTTATCTGGAAAGCGCGAGAGACCTCACATGGTTGCTACGTTTACACTAAGCCTGGCCAACAGTACTTGAATATGTTTAGTTATTGTGATATATATAGTTTGATATCTAGGCCTAGACCTTAAGCCAAAATAATAAAAATTCAGCCGGTAAGGCACGCTTCATCGTCTTATTCTCGCTGTCAGTCTGTGTTAATTAGAGCACCGCCGGAGGGAAGTGCGGGTGACGAGTTTACTGCGAAAGACAAACACCATAAAGAATGTTTTCATGACTTGTTTGAATTTTGATATGGTTTTTCTTGGTTAGATAAACAAAGAACAGCAAAATAGGATCTGGATTAGTTGGCAGACGTGCCAACGGGGAACGTTATTTTTACCTTACGCTGTGCTTGGGTGACACGGGCATTGCTCTTCTCCCAACTCAAACTCACGAAGGTAGGCCTATTTCAACGAATTTACCTGCTGCAGTTTCGGGTACAAGTGCCGCGCCCTCCACGATCTCAGACTGGTTCCCAATCCCTCCAGTTGTAGGACCTCGCCTAGGATCGGCACAATCTGTAGTCTCGCGTCACCAGCCTCTCTCTCTTACAGGAGAGAGTCTGGTAGCAAAGGCCACAATTTTCGTTACCGCCAGGTGGCGAGTGTCCAGCTCACAGCATCCGAATTTGATTGGCCAACGGCTGATTAAACATGGCTGCGCCCGTGAAACGCATGATGAACGAACAAGGAACGAAATCAGGCATGAGAGTGGTCTTGGAGGGAAAAACCGGAAGCCGGCCGAAGGCCGGCACAGGGAGCGCGAAGCGCGACCGGGGGGGAGCGCGAGGGGGGTTTCCCCCCTCTCGCCAGGAAAATTTTTGAAAATTGGAGGATAAAAGACCCAATTTCCCGGCATCTACGATCCGAAATACTGACCCTGGGAAGCAGGTCTCGTGGAGGGAGTCGCATTTTTGTGTTTTGGACGACAGCATGGACACTCTTGCTGCAGACGACAACCGTGATGCTTGGGCGCCGGATACCTCGAAATCAGATCACCGCGGGTAAGCTGACGTGCATTAGATTAGCTTTCGTTTGTCTGGAAAGCGCGAGAGACCTCACATGGTTGCTACCTTTACAAGCCTGGCCACTAACAGTAATTGAATATGTTATTGTTATATAATATATATAGTTTGATATCTAGGCCTAGACCTTAAGCCAAAATATCAATAAAAATTCAGCCGGTAAGGCACGCTTCATCGTCTTATTCTCGCCGTCAGTCTGTGTTAATTAGAGCACCGCCGGAGGAAGTGCGGGTGACGAGTTTACTGCGAAAGACAAACACCATAAAGAATGTTTTCATGACTTGTTTGAATTTTGATATGGTTTTTCTTGGTTAGATAAACAAAGAATAGCAAAATAGGATCTGGATTAGTTGGCAGACGTGCCAACGGGGAACGTTATTTTTACCTTACGCTGTGCTTGGGTGACACGGGCATTGCTCTTCTCCCAACTCAAACTCACGAAGGTAGGCCTATTTCAACGAATTTACCTGCTGCAGTTTCGGGTGCAAGTGCCGCGCCCTCCACGATCTCAGACTGGTTCCCAATCCCTCCAGTTGTAGGACCTCGCCTAGGATCGGCACAATCTGAAACCGACCCAAAACAGAAATCTCGCGAGAAATATCTCGAGTGGGATCGGAAGTTGGACAACTTTTTGTGCGCGCACTTAGGCATATTTGCACACACTTACCCGAAACTCGTGGCTTTCGTCTTCCTTATATTATTGGTCGTTGTTCCTTCCTCATCTCTTTTCTTCCAGGTGATTGGTAGAGCTCGATAACGGAAACACATTCGATTGTCAAGCCACGTCACTTCCGGCGCAATGGACCACCACGTGGTTGCCCGACACGTCCGCGTGGTGGCGCTACCTCTGATAATCTTATGCGGGTTATTTGGAAATGTTCTATTCTTCATGGTGCTGAGGCGGCGGGGGATGAACCCAGACTCTCCAACCAGTTTTCTCCTCCAGGTGCTTGCTATGGTGGATCTTATTGTGCTCGGTGTGGTCGTCCTCCCTAAATTCGTTGGCTACGCCCTTGGGAATGAACTGGAAGAGATGGCCGACATCTCTTGCAAACTCATCAACTTCGCTAACTACACGTTAACGGATTTATCATGTTGGATACTTGTCTTGGTGACGATCGAACGATTCATCGCGATCGCAGCGCCCTCTAGATCTACCAGGCTATTTTCCCTTAAAATCGCGCGCCTCCTAGTGGCCATTGTTGTGTTTTCTCTTCTTGCCATCAACAGTGTCATTCCCTTCATGTTGATGTTGAAAAACGGTAAATGCGTGCCTCACAAACAATATCGACACTTCTGGGAGGTGACGTTCGTCTGGTTGGACGTGATTCTCTTCGGGATCATCCCTCTTCTTACCATCTGCATCATCAGCATCGCCATCGCAATCGTCTTGCACTCCAGCATGAAAAGACGAAGAATCAGAAACGATTCGACGGACGCAGGAGAGTGCCTCATCCCCGCCATTGCGATGTCATCTGTTACAAAAATGCTAGTTGTGGTAGACGTGATGTTCCTGGTCGCCGCTTCGCCACTGACGTTTTTCACGCTTTTGTTACCCGGATGGAGGGAGTTCCCGGATTTACGCGAACGCGCCGAAGCGGAACTTATATTCGCCGTCTGCGAGATTCTGCTGTTCAGTATCTACATGTCGAAATTCTACCTCTGTTGCGTCAGCGGGGGCAGATTTAGAAAGGAACTGAATAATATGTTCAAGAATAAGTTTAGTGTGAAGGATACCTCGATGGTGGATTCGCTGCCTTCGTCGCTTGACAACCGGGAGCAGAAAACGGGAGTCAGGGATGAGGAGAGCAGATGTGACGGAGAAAGCGACGAGGTGGAGCTGGAGGATACTGTGTAGATTGATGTCACGAGAGAACGTTCTCGCGCAAGATGGCTCTATATGTTGCCTCTAATGTGCCATATATGCCTATATCTTGCGCCACATAAAGAGGTTCGTCAGATCTTCTCCAATTACAACTTCTATGGTTGTGTTCCTGACAAAATTTCACATTTCGTACCAAACGAAGTCATTGATGATGCCAGGAGTGGTGACAACTACTTAGGAGGGTAGAGTCCTCATTGTAGAGCGCTTGTGAAAAGAGCGCGCTATTTTGGCGTGAAAAGTCAAACTTCACGGTTGGATTGGGTGGCTAAGCGCTTGGATAAACAGTGTCTACAGGCCTAAATAACCTCACGCAAAAGTCAAAATTTACATGTATTTCGCAAAGTCCAATTAACCCTTATTTTTGAAAACTTCCTAACAGTATGGAAAATACTATGCCTGGACAATTTTAGCCTGATGTCTTTTATTACAAAGACAGGAATAATTTCCGATGTTAATAAAAAGTGAAACTCGTCTTCTGGAGTGAAACGGTAGATCATGTCTTCAGGCCTAGAAGGTGACGATCACCAGTTGATAGCGTTGACCTGACCATGCTTCGTTATTGTTCCAAATGGCTTGATAATTCCTCAAGAGTCATGAGAGTAGTCTTACAAATCTGAATCTCTCTACTGGTATCAGTCAGTGTACAAGTAATACTAGTAAATCGCCGCATCATCCTCGGCGAACAAGTCAGGCGGTACGATTAAAAATTTCATGATCCATGCACATTTTTATTCAGTCAGTGGTACAGAGTTAATTTCTAACCCCCTTACACAATGTATTTTATCGTTATTTGAATTTAAAATAGAAAGAAATAAAACCGTAGCAGACGACCAAGCCTGTGTAGCGAAACGAGCAAACAATGTAGCGAATTGGATGTAGCAAAATGGTCATGTGGCGAAAAGAAAATGAACCACCACAACACCTCGCTCAAAAACTCGAAATTATGCTAAAAAATTAAATTAAGCTAAAAAAATTTCTGGGGGGCAGATGTCCTAGGGGGGCAAAAGTCCTACGGGGGTAAATGTCCGGGGGGTAGATGTCCGGGGGGCAGATGTCCTAGGGGGGCAGAAGTCCTACGGGGGTAAATGTCCGGGGGGCAAATGACCGGGGGGCAGATGTCCTAGGGGGGCAGAAGTCCGGGGGCAGATGTCCGGGGGGCAAATGTCCAGGGGGAAATGTCCTGATACCGTAAGGAAACCAACAATGGTAAATTACCCATGGAGAGCCAAATCTCACGAGAAAACGCGGGAGGAGCGTCTTCGCGAAAATGGGTTGGCCGTCGATTTCAGCAAAAATGTTGTTGATAACTCTTGCTCGGCGATCGTGATGAAGGAGCACAATATAGGATAAATTGGAACATTGTTTATTTCATACAGTAAATATACAGCTTATCCTTGCCATGTAAACACCAGTGGCGGTTTGGACCAAAGCAGACGATCCATGGTTGTGATGACTAGACAGAAAAAGACACTTCATGTCGCGGTGCTTGTACGTGTACACCCTGGTTCTATTTTGTTACCTCATTTGGTAATTTTTTTACATGGAATTCATCCGATGAGAAATGATGGAAGGAAACAGAGTTGAGCCCACTGTCTGCTCTAAATACCTCCAGGACTTACATGGCGAAGGTCAAGGTCATGTTATTGCTCTTCCTACCAACGTACCTCGTCCCCAAGACTTGTTTCCTCCTCGTTCTCGGTCGTCGACAACCAAGAACGACGACCAAACGACCCATGGGGACGAGCGTATTCTACTCAGTCAACAGCCATGTACATTACAGACTAAGTACATTTTCTTGATTCCTACGCATCCTAAGGGAAATATACATAATGCATTAAACACAAATAGTAAAATCCTGTGTATATATTTACAAAAACACCGACATCTGTAAGTCATACAAAGCTAAAAGTTCCCTTCTGGCAACACGACGTTCAGATCTACTATAGTATCACTTTGGAAACGGCCGAAGCACTCTCGAGTTCCCGAACGCTTCGTTTTTTTTGTCGGTTGCCTCGATCGAGGTGTACGACGTAATCCCCAGGCGTAATCCATTGATACGAAGAGTTTGTGGAACTTGGTTGGTGTTCGCTGGATAGCCAGCTTTCGTGTACGCGTATAAGTCTACCCCTTCCCAGATGCCGCCATGCTCTTCTAGAATACAGGAAGAGGATCATCCATGTATCGTGTTAACTTCCTTCCAGCCCAACCACACACACTCGAAACCTCGAAGTTTGGTTGTTCCCATTCCACCCAGACTATGACATGAATAAATCTTCAGATACGCTTTAGCTGAATCGATTTTATAACGACTGAAGAAGATATTTGTGAATGAGTGAATGTTCCAGAACCACAAGTCCGCGACGATGCAGCACCAAGTATAGCACCAGTGGTGCTTGTGTGTGTCGACAGCTCCATGACCGACATGGTCCAAATTGTTGTCAATGAGAACCTCACAGAAAGACAGAAGATTCGTGAACACCTGCACTGTATCATTGCTGATGATCCAAATCAGAGAAAAAAAAATCGGAAAAAAAGCCAGCAAAAAGTCCGTGAGAATGATTACACCGTGCTATGATATATTCCACGCAAGAACCACATGCTCCTTCCCATTCAGCCGACCGTCTCCGGCAGATATTGGATAAGAGATCGTTCCGCTGACGGTAACATCATCGTTGACGCTATTGTTATACCAATACCTTCCACGCGTAGCCTTGCTACTCGCAAAGAACCTCACCTCAAATACCGACTGAAATCCTTGTTGAAAAAAAACTGCAATCAACGAACTTCGTGCATCCGACAAGCGCATGAACAGACGTCATTTCACATGAGAAAAATGTCAAAAACATCACTTCCGGTATAGTTTTCAGAGAATCCCGCAAGTTTCTATGGGGTACATGGCCGAACCTTGTGGACAGTTGAACGCCCTGCCTGCGTGACTGGTCTGTGATATCATACCTAAGACTCTAGAAAAGAAAAATGTGTACATTGGTCGATGGTTTGAAAGGTTGGGCATACTGAGGGGAGAGCAAAGATGAATGTTGTTGTAGCCGTCAGTTTCGAAAGGTTAGACTTACCGTATTTCGTTATCTGCTCTGTAATCTTTATTTGTTGGGTCCCTTGGTCGACATAGTAACTGAAAACGGGGAAAAATAACGGATATCTTGGTGTCGGTAACACCGAAACTAAGCAGTCGTGGGAGATGTTCAACACCCTTCTTGTCGGATTATTTGGAAGAATTCTGCATGACCGAATGGTATTGCTGCTTCGGCCAAAATTTGGGACACGTTGTAAACTCCGAGGTTCAAGCACCAGTAGAACAGTTGTAAGTGCAAGGAAGGAACCAAACTAGTCGCGATGAACGGCGGGTTCGTCTTTTTACAACCAGCACTTCGTTATTCGTTGGGAGAAGGGATTCTGGACTTACCTGTGCTGCGTTGATAAAAAATAGTTGATCTGGAGTGTAGGGTAGGACAGAGAATATCTGGTCGTTCATTTTCTGGGCCGATTTTCTGTAGGCCTGAAGGTAGAAAAGATACAAACCATTGTTGGCGTCCATCGGCGTTGTCGTCCGATAGATGTATGTAAGTTGGCCTCGATGGTAGATGTTTGATTAACAGTTACCAAACTGCATCTGGGCTGAACGATCAGCCGGAAGTAGAATGGCTGCAAGTCCTTCGAAACAAGCCAGTGATGTGGAGACCTCAGCAAAGTTCTGGAGCCTGCATGGGCACGCCGCCTGTGCAACAAGGTATTTCGATCACACCTACCTCATAAGCCCAATTCAGGCCTCCCGTGTCTGCCGTGCCGAGCATGTACACTTCAGGGGACTGCAAAGAGAATTGGAAAACCAGAAGTTTATTGGGAAGAGTACATGTATTTTCACCATGACGGATTTCAATGTCATCCGGTCATCTAAAATCGTTTCCACTGGTGTATTAAAGTGGTGTAGGTCGACCGACGGTTGCTCACAGAACTAGGCCTTCAAGGCTTCATCAAGAAAGAAAGGAGGCGCTAAAGCTACCAGACTGACACCAAGTCAACGTCTCGATCACGGTTTCTGGTGACGGCGAAGACCCGGGGACACACCTTATATCCCTTATAGACGAGTGTTCTGTAGTATTTTCGCATACAGCGTTCCTTTTTGTCCATTCCTTCGATCTTACTCAAGTTGGTAGCACGGAGAGCTGAAGAAAGAAATGATCAGATTCAAGATTGGGACTGGTCTCAAGCCGACTTAAATCGGTCACCGAGGGAGTGTTCCTACTGTCAAAAGCAACTTACAGAATCCTTCAAAATCTCTACCGAATTCATTTCCTATTACCAGGCCAATGCCACTGTACTTCATAAACCTGCAAAAGGAATATGTGGATTGCAAGCCAGATGATGTACAGTTGTATAAAGTACGAGTAGCGCAGCATCAAGTCGAATGTTTGACGAGCAGTAAAGCAATAGGCTGCGCATGAGCTCTGGACAGCAGGTCCTTCGTTCCCTCAAAAAAATACTGGGCTCGATGTTGCCAAACTCTGTTTTTTAATCAGAAATTACAGTATACATTGTAAAAATGTCAGTATATACAGTAAGATATTGATATGTATGCAGTACAACAGATGTGGCCCTCTTGGCTCATAAGAAAGGCTCATCACGACTCATGAAAAGGAATGTAAGAGTAATTGAGGTAGTCAAAAGCTGAGAAGTACCACTTAACGAGTCCGGCACAGACTTGTGTCAACAACATCAGCTATACTTACTCTTGTGATGACTTGTGGTAGTAGGGTTCTCTGAACAAGGCAGGGAAGAGTGCTGAAACATTCGATGTACGGCTCCATGAATATGAAATCACCTTGGAGGGCTTGAGTGACTATTCTCCGGCAAGATTTGGCCCGTAGCAAGTCAGCGGTAGCTTGACCTACATGAAGCTCGAATGTTTCAAAGGACACAGAAATATGTCCTTTGAAATCACTGAGTGAGACTTCAAATTCCAACTTCAATTGGGACTTTCGCTGAAGGGTCGCAGTGATCTTGCCCTCAAAAAGCACTTTTACAGGCGGCGTCTGCCTTCTTTCTTACAACACAACAGGTCATGAGCTGAGAGCCATAGCAACTATGGACAAAGGCCCGCAGTTACTTACCAAATGCATTGTTGTGGACGAGATTTTCTGCACTGGTAAAAATGGAATGTGGTTGTCTGAAAAAGAGACGACACTGAGTGAGACTTCAAGTTGGGGTGGCGCAATGGAAACATCGGCGCCTGCCACCACTGAGGTCGCAGGTTCGATCCCCGGGTCGTGCAAGTGACTTTATGTGGTAGAGAGGGCGATCTCTCCTCGACATCGTAGGTTTCCTCCGGGGTCTCCGGTTTCCTCCTACATATCGTTAATATCGTCCAATATTGTTTGATGAGTAGCTATAATGCCCTAAGTGGGCGCTTGCACTCCTGAGATAATATTTTTTTTTTAAGAGACGACACTTTCGAAACAGTTTGTAGATGGCAGGGTTGAAGTTTGAATAGTATCTACCATTTGGTGCAAGTGACATGAAAAAGGAATCTCAGCAACTAAAGAATCGACGTCGAGAAGTGAGGTTACTAAAATACCTGAGAAAGCTCAGCCAATCCAAGTTATCAGTCTCAATTAACGTGCCAGCTTCTACAATGTCGTTGAATCGCTTGGCACTGATGAAGTTCTCAACGAAGGGTGCTGATCGGTTGACTTCAAGCTGATAAAAAGAAGCGTAGAAACAAGGTCCGTGAACGTTCAGCAAATACATGTACATGTATATGGTCTTCCATTGGTCTACCTTCAACGGTAAAAGGCACACGTCCACTCAAGATCAAGGTTAAGGGAGAGGATGTGGTGCCCAACGTATGGTGTACTACACCGCCTCCATCGTTGATTTCGTTTCGATGCTGGCTACTAACCCATGAAACAAGTGTTGCCGACAAGCAGTTCTAAACGGCAGCATCCAAGGAATTCAGACTGTGTGTCCCAAAGACTTACTGTAGCATAGAAATAATCCATCTTTTCGTGGTCCAGGATCCAGTCGGGAGCATTCAACATGACAAATTTTCTCTCCATCTGTAAGAAAAGGTTCGCATCAATAACAGGGTGTCTGCCTCTGATAACGTAGTAGCCCTAAACAGCAAATCGAAACGACGGTTCGTTCTGAGGCGAGTTGCAGCGTCAGACAACAGCCGCGTATTCGTAGGGGTTGCGTTACTCTCGTCCTTCCCGCTGCAGCTGAGGAGGGTACCGTCAGATATAATCGGTATATTCTCGGATTTCTGCTCAGCCTTATGGCAGCAGTGCTTTTAAAATTATACAACGTTTACCTCCACAAATCTGTGTGGCATCGCCAAAACATCTCCCCTGCTCCACCTCTACGGCAAACAGCACGTTTTTATTTACTGGCAACATGGACGCAAGACATCGTTGGACACCAACAGCAGACGACACTAATACCAAAGTATACAGTGCTCATAACAATATGTACAGTAAGAATGTATCCACTTTAGTTGATGCTAAATGCCACTTGGAATCAGCGAACTCGCCCAATCGATGTCTCCAGTAATTCATCCATCACTTTAATAACCAAATATGCAATCAGATCTTGAGAATTGTCAGGAGATTTGAATGAGAGCTGTCCCGGTAAATGAATTAGTGTATTCACGGAAAGGACATTGGTGCTGGTGATCATATCGGGGTTGGGGTCCGGGTTAAGGACAATCGATTTCGATGATGCAAAAGTAAACTGGTAGCTATCTGATGAGCGGATGCAGGAAAGCATTAGAATTACGGGTATCATATTTTCCTCCTTACCCAGAAGGGCGAATGGATGCTGTATGAGGTATCGACCACATACTGCCTTACCGATACACAGTGGACTGGTCTCGGCGCATCTATTTTGTTTCTTGGCTTGTTAGAGTCGCGTTCCTGCTACGACAGACAGCCGTAAAAGATCTCTCCTATACTTACCCTTCTTTTTATCTCTGCTTTGCTTACTTCGTCCATCCATGGGAGACTATTCATTCTGTCAATGACCGCGGCGCGGATATCGGCAGTTATTCTCTTGAGCTGCAAGATGAAAGATGGGTCAGTCATCGTGAACCCCAAAGATGGCCATAAGACCTTTGGAATCCATATACTCTCTTCCTCAACTTTAAAATGTCTGTCTCCGACCAGAAATTGTGAACCATTATTAGAATAACAACTAGAAATTGACTTGTCAGTCAATTTGAAGACCGCCCTTGAAATTTGAGTGATAACGACAGAGTTCACTGATAAAGTTTGTAATAAGGTGAAGGTGATTCCACCTGTTAGGTGGTGGCGGTCTTATATATAAAAGACGTATTCATGTTCTTCTTGACGTAAAAGGTACCGCCCACCAAAGGTCTTCAGCCAATCAAATCTTCTGCTTACATTTTTATCTGATACCACTGGGTGGCGCTTCTGCTGGTCAAGCTCTGCCACAAGTGGAAGCTTCAGTGATCTATCAAGATACGTCAACAGACAATTCTTCCAGCTTCTCACATCTGAAAGGAAAATCAGCGTGTTTTTATGCAAATCAACGCTTGATGCATCGCGGTTTATCTGGATTTGACAGCCGATTTTTTCCCGTTCCACACAAATGAAATGAAGGGCAACAATGGACGGGATTTTTGATGCGACTGGTATCAGAAAAACCTCTCCTGGGAAAACGCATCACTCGTACTATGTCTGTAACTCGTTCAGAACTTCGGCCAAGCAGACGACATGACGTCTGCTCAGAATGGACTTTGAATGGAAATCCTTTCCATCATTCTCCAAGATATTTTATCCACCATGATATCCCTTGCGTAAGTGAATATAAATTGTCTGTTGTTTTTTTCATCGAAATTCCGGACAGCGTCTGTATCGGAGACTGATTGCCCAAAATCATGGACGCGATGGGTCGGTGTATGGTATGTCAATCTCGAGCCTCTTTTGAGGGGGCGCAATGAGGGGGAGCGTCTAAAAATAGAATAACCCAGCGATGACCTCACGATGCTGTAAACAATAGCTATTGTGATTGGAACAATTAGGGGTAGTAGCGCTACAATTAGCTATTGTTAAAAACAAAAAGAGTCACGTGACAGGTCTACACTACAAACCCTCACTACTTTGGTTAGGCATGCCAATAACAATAGCTATTGTTTCACAGCATCGTGAGGTCAACACTGGGTTATTCTATTTTTAGACGCTCCCCCTCATTGCTCCCCCTCAAAAGAGGCTCGAGATTGACATACCATACTACTGGTGTTCCAGGCTGGAAGGCGCAGAAGGATGTCAAAATGGGAACTATCCCGTTGTGATTCAACAGTCTGAATCACAATTCCATCCGATCCTGATACAAAAACTTCAAAACGAAACCATCCCGGTCATGGCATCGATCATCTTCTGATGATTATGACGGCACGCGTTCTTCAAGTTCATCTCCAAACTCGAGATAACACTGATGAAAGGCACGAGGCAGCCCCCGCGGCATAATTATCACATTCAGCGCGGTCGAACCAATATGAAAATCAATCAGACAAGTTTACCATGAGCCGATTCTATTTCACTGATCAGATAAGGATGAAGAGTAAATTCTGCCAGCGGATATCTTCTCCCTGGGGACGAGGTAGACAAAGGTTCTGTAAGCGGTCGCGGCCATCTTGGGAGACAACTTCATTTACTTGGACTACTCCATTTCTTGCTCGGAATTGGACACTTGGGATTATGTATTCCAAGGGGAATTGTTGGAAATGTCGTTTTAACAGTAAAACTAACTTGATTTGTACGAGAGTGAAATACTCTGAGGAACTTCGTGTGGAAGGCGCACTCACTGCGCATGTCAGAGCTGCTTTAAGAAAAGCCGGCTGTGACGTTGGAACTGAGTTTGCCCTCTAAGTTGACAAGTCAGGGTTTCTTCTTTCGCGAAGGTGATTCTCGGTTCAGCAGCCCAGAGCCCGAGCAGATTGGCAAGGGCGCCCGAGTAAGGGGCGGCTGACTTGTATCCAGCAGCTCTCCATCAGGCATGTCAGGCCGAGATCGAGTTACTTTATTGATCAAGAGTAAACCATCAACAGCACCTGCAGATAATTCCGTTCCATCTCTGTAAATATTTTGAAGAGCAGCCAAGTTGGATTGACTTCGGCCCCCATAGCCTGACCTCCTCCTGGCTACGTCCGCGATGGCATGCCTCCATCCCATGCGGTACTCCCTCGGCCAGACTACTCCTCTATCGACAATACCTCTTGTCGCTCCATTCCAACCGGTTGGCAATTTCAATTTGTTTTGCAGTGATTTGACAGGTTTATATTGGCAGACGAATTTGGTTGTCAGATGCAAGATAAAGTTAGAGACTTCTTGATGTATTGATTACTTTTACGAATGGATGGCCGGCACCTGTTACACATACTTCAGCGACATCGGCTGTATTTTAACTGTCTCAATCCCCCGATTTTGTCATGTGCCTGTTTTGGCCCATATTTTTGCCTGCCTGAGTTTGTGACGACAGGGATTTCACGATTTGTTCCCCTCCCTGAGAGATTTGTTCCCGTATTTCACCCCTAGGCCATTGAGGGTCTAATTTTCATTGACTTCAAGCCGTTGAAATGATCCATATCAAAATCCTCACGATTCCGGCAGAATTGATAAAAACATGGCAGTTCAAAACTGAAATGAACCAACTGACTGGTGCAGCTTTATATTGGCATCCCGTCTCAATCATCTCACTGTTGACGAGAGTCAACAAACTCCACGGTAACTGTTGCAATATCAAAGATGAAGTTACGCCGAGCCGACATTGATACTGATGTAGGCGAAGATGATGATATCACTGGATGTCAACTTCGTCGAATTGCTTTTGATTGCTGCCATTTCATCGTCCATGTTTGTTAAACTTGTCCCTAGGGATCCTTTTACAGTCTAGTTGGCGGATGTCTGAACACATCTCCCATCCTGGTATAGTTTCTGAGATCACAGCTTGGTTCAGCCGTTTCATATTTATTTCTGATATGTTTTTATAAAGACGTCCTTTGTGAGCGTCAGAGACCCTGGCATCGAGGTTGATGGTTTATCCGCCGAGTCACCAGCCGCCCATTCGTCACATTTTTGCACACGCCAAATTACCGAACACAAACTTAGAATTGATCACCAGTAAGAACCAGTAGAAATGATGCTGGGTCCTGTGCGTTGGACGATTCCCGAGGGAGAGAACGCTACAGAAGAACAACCAGAGGAAGCAATAAATCAAACTAGATAGGAAATTGTTGGTCTGAGGGGGATTCGTAGTTTTGCCTTTTGAGCATGGTTCCCCATCGGCCTTGTCAGGGATGTCAAAACTGTTGCCGAAACAAGCGTATATCATCAGCAATTGCTTTGTGTCTTTGTAAAGTACTTGATCTATCACTGGTTTTTGGAGCATGTAAATTGCATCTTGGAACCAAAAAACAAATTCATGGCAACGTAAAGAGAACAGCGTTGAGATTTCCTTCGACTCATTTGTGATAAATCGTGTCTAGAAAAACGTCTGCTGATAAACCAAATACTAGTTTTATATGACCACAAAACAAAGTGGGTCATGTGCCGTGGTTTCGTCCAATCAGGGAACTTGTGACTTGATGCAATCATGACGTCACATTCTCGTCGGAAAATCCCTCTGGCGGCGAGAAAGTTTTTACAGCCTCAAAAGCAGGACAATACAAATCGAATGGATAAGACTTTGTGAACTGAATGCTGGCGTCTCAACTAAAATAGCACGAACCAACCGAGTGTGTGAATCGATTGAACACTAGATCACCAATAATTTGATAAAGCGCTGCGATCGTTCCTGAAGCAATATCAAGTATAACAATTCAATTAATCACAAGACACGTCACCCGTTTGTGTAAAAGGATGATTGTAAAGACATTTCTTTTCGCTCAAAATGAAATAAATCTGATCTGATTTTTGCCTACCAGAGGTCGACTGGAAAGGATATCGACATTCGTTTGGGTTTCGATGTGTCCGTTTGAATCAGGGCCTTCCAAAAGTACTATCGCCTCTCGTCTAGTCTATAAACGTGGCAGGACGGTAGACACGTTTGAGTTTGGGACAGAATCCAGAAAAGGAAACTAACATCAGTAAAGCCTCGCTTATGTCGCCCTTACGTACAGTCAGAACTAGTTGGCAACTGATAATCGGCGCGTAGTTGGAACTAATCAGTCACAACTACTAGGTGACATAAGCTCTCGGGCGTCGGCGAGTAACTAGTTGCAAACTACAAATATCCAGATCCTGAAAATCGCACGTGTTCAACTTCAGCACGTTTTACTTAAAATCAAAAGAAATCTGTGTCGACATAAGCACTCAAAAGACGGCGATAAACTAGTTCCAGGTAGTTGCGACCGATCGGTATTTTTCTAGTCGGTGGCGACATAAGTTATCAGTTGCAACTTGTTGACGCTATTTCTATCACAGCGTAGGGCGACATAAGCGAGGCTTAAAAGAACAACAAAGGCATGGTGAATGAAGCTATGTCTATGTATTGCTGACCGATAAGTGGTAAAACGCAGCATCTCCACCTTTATTCAGCGGGAGCAAGACGATTGAAGTAATGTCGTTTTACTAGAAAGTACACTCCAGTGTAAAGTCTAGTTATTCCATCAGTCATCCATTCTCCCACTGATTCTTGATGATGTTGCCGTTAACTATTGGAGGGCGGTGTTACTCTTACCGTCGGTTCGTGGCGGCATCGTGTCCCCTTTGACCTCATAGTAGAACTTTTTTATGAACACCGGCATGACGTCAATGTGTTCTTCCACAAACACGTAAGTGAGGAAATCTCTCAACTGCCTGAAGAGAACGAATCGATTGATTTACGAAGGTTTTCCAGAGTTTTACATGAGAGTAATTCGCAAAGGTACTGAACAAGTTCATTGAATCCCACGTAAAGATGTTGGCAGGGGGACTGAAGTTTAATTATTACTTCAATCTACCTACAACTTTTTTTACGAGGAAAACTGTGGAATGGGCGTCAACTTACCTGCCTTCCATAGAAGTAGCAATGTCAATCATATGGTCTATTTTCTCTTTTTCTAAAATCTGTACAGGGATATCTGCTGTTTCTTTCACAGCTTTATAGCGATGGGCCAAGAATTTACGCCAGTCGATCTGGAACGGAAAGAGTACCAGAGGCTAGGACTATAGCGGCAGTCGAAAGCGATAAACCCTCTGATACGACAGATAGTACGGAATATCGCTCATGTCTGGTTCCTTTAACAAATCTTATGAAGGAATGAGCGTTCCTTCCAGGCCTCCCCTTCCTTGTTCCGATGCTGATCGACGGTAAATGATCACAGAGCGGAAGAGTGTATGTCAACTGCTGTCATGGCGAAGAATCGTCGTCACGTACCAGCAACTTCGTCCCCACGGGTGGTTTCCTCCTCGGTCGCTGTGAACAGCCAAGAACGAGGAGCAAACAGCCACTAGGGACGAGGTTGTGTGACAGTTTACAACGAGATTGAGAACCGACATGTTCGCAGTATCATTGGTTATCTCTCATCACTTTCGTTACATTCAGTCTTTCATGTATTTCTTGTTGTATTTCCGACCAATCTTGCCACTTCGCCTGCGGACTACGCTCAGAGCGGAGACCGAAGGCGAAGCGATTTTTAGTCACCCATTCAAGTACTGACCAAGCTCAACGTTGCTCAGAGGCCAACGCCCCAACCTTTAGGCCATAAAGGGAATCCTCCACGGCCGACGGGTTAGGTCGTGCCATAAAATAGGGAGTTTTCGCAAAGCCCCCGAAACGCCAACGCGAACGTCTATCCTTTTGTTCGGTGCTCTCTTCGTGGCATCGAACAATGGGTTTGGCGTTCGCGTTGGCGTTTTGGGGGCTCTGCGAAAACTCGCTATTGGGGGACAATAGACCCGTACCTCTGGCTTTCCCTTCCGTTTAGAGCTGAATATACTTGACAACTTCCCAACAGTTGTGGCAACGTTCCTCGCGGTCCCAGAACTCTGCAAAGAGACAAATTCGAAAACGATTCATCGTCTGATGAAGATGTACTTGAGTAATGGCCAAATCATTTTGATTACAGCATTATTACAGTCCATATGTTAACCAGAACAACCCATTCTGCTGTAATCGCAAAATCAATGTCCTGAATCATTTTGTCTGGCGGAGAAGAATTGCATGGTTTATCCGGGAACATCTTGTATGGATTTCGTGTGTCTCTGGACAAATCTCATAAAGTGGCCTACTGAAGATGTAATGTGATCTTTAGGGCTGCTGTGGTAGGAGAAAAACTTTTGCCGACACTACCCATTTTGAGGCAGAGTACTTCCGACGAACTCAACGTTTTGAATTAGCGAAAGTTGGGGACTACGTTCGGACAATTTTCCATCAGCCATCGATTTCGAGGCTTTCCCTTTGAAATGAGACACAGCACGTACCAAGCGTTCGCGAAAGGAACAATGCAATTTGGCTCCGATACCGAAAAGCACTGTCGCATCCCAACGTTCTGGGGTAGCCGCATAGAAACTCCACTAGTGCTTCGACAGCCTATCGGTGTTAAAATGCATGGAAAAATGTACAGCACTATCGGCAGATGGGCTCCGCTCGTGCTAGCGGAGTTTCTATGCGGCCACCCCTGATCACCAAAAGAAGTACCGTAGTTCCATCGGTCGCCTATTTGTATAGGCGGAGTTTCCCTTTGAACAGGACACGGTGTGTTTGCGGTTGTCGAAGAATCAATGCGATTTGGCTGCATGCGATAACGACCAGTAGCATTGTCAAATTCGAACGTTTTTCTCGGGTTACACCCAATCAGTCGATATCGGGGGACTCTCCGTGAAAGCCCATCAATTCATATCTATCTTCACCACGGCCGGCAGACGACGAAACCAGCACAATAAGACGTGATATTGTTTCCACAACATTTGTGAAACGGATGATGAGATGGGCGAAAAATGAAACGGGAGTCACCAGGGTTATTTGATTAAACCTAAGAGACCGGACAAAGATAGATCGAGGTTTATGGTACGGCGAGGGACACTTTGAGATTTGACATTGTTGCCGAGGCGGAAAAACCAGGGTCCACTTCGAATGATAAATCGGTTTCTGATATTGAGACAGTAAAGACACTTAGTTCTAGATACATATACATGTATGTATTGTTATAAGATCACAAAAGAGAGTTCTCTTATCCTAATGTATACCGTGCTGTCTGGGTCTGGGCCCGGTTGTTCAAACGAGTACGAACACGAACACGAAGTTATACTTACGAAACAGAAGGCTTTGTACGCCTCGATGACGTTTTCGACAAATCTGTGTATTTCATTCCTGCCGTTTATGGCTTTACCGACCTCGTGAAGGAATCGGCGGAAGGCTTTGATGTTGTGGAAGACTTTGGTGATACATCGGTCCTNGGGGGGGGGCAGCGATGTCACAACCCTTGGTAGTCAAGATGACTGCACCTATTCTACTTTGTTACAATAGCCATCCACCTATTACACTCCTTTGAGACATGAAAGTACAGTATGTAGGCCCGGCGTAACTTTGTTATGTACATAAACATGTACGTCTGCAGAAAATCGCGGTATCTCTCCCCTCGGTATCAAACCATGTATCCGTGGGAAGGCCAAATTGAGCGAAAAACATGCTCGTGGATCATCGCACCCAACACCCGATCTCGCGCGAGAGGATTTCCACCTGCTACGAGATCTAGTTTCTAAATTCCCGCGGCGACGATCATCTGCTGGTGATGAAAACCCGCGCTGTTTCCTGCATGCTCCGCTCACATCCTAAACCTGGGATTTGGTAAATATCTCCTACACATGATCAATAATCTGCTCACAACGAGCAACTTGATAAGAAAGCATCAAAGTACCAACATGTTTAACTTGAAGAGTATCGTTTTGATGCAGCTGTAGGTACGTTGATAAACCCCAAACATATCTGTACCTGAAACATCGAACCTGAGCACGCCGGACAGAAACACTCACTCTCGACGAAGCTTTACTCGTCTTCTCCAGATTCTCTAGTCTCGAATGACTGGTTTTCCATGGCCGAACATCGCCATCCTCAACAAGCCACACCTCGTTTTACCTTCAGACTGGTTTGGAACTCAGTTGTGTCCTCATTACACTTACCAACAATCCTTGCGTGGCTGGCCCAACCTGGTACGCAGGAGCCACAGTGACCGTAAACAAAGGTGGGGCGAACAACTCGAATGTGCTGACTTTGAGAGCCCTTTCGAATCGCCAAGAGTCGGGGTCCCATCCTGCGTCTGAGAGTTCTGAAACGAAATGAAAACTCAGCTTGAACCTCAGTGAGCCGAGGAGCTGGCGTAAGACCCTTGGACCCTAGCAGTCGCTTGTTGGATTGCTGAAGGAATGAGAAGACAAACAAAGGGGCTCGTCCGCAAACATGGCAAACCCGCCACAAATCGGGTTGTTCGGATAGCGGAACTTGCAGTTCTAGCGGTGGCGTACACCTCATAAGAACCACCATCGGAAAGGTGAATGCGTTCTCGCACCACTACCACACAGCTTTCAAGACTATCCGATGCTTTTTCACAGCTGGTCGGCGAGCAACCGGGAATTTACTTTTAAACCAATGCGGAAGTCTTCTTTTCCACTACATGCCTTGCCTGGCGGAACAGTTGCATTTGTTCGAAATAACTTCATTGAGTGAAATCGAGGAACACCGGCCATTCGGGGCAA
Organism: Notospermus geniculatus; assembly: GCA_002633025.1. Classification (NCBI taxonomy): domain Eukaryota; kingdom Metazoa; phylum Nemertea; class Pilidiophora; order Heteronemertea; family Lineidae; genus Notospermus; species Notospermus geniculatus. The sequence goes on along the minus strand of NMRB01001789.1, from coordinate 79,358 downwards.
ACGAATTGTCTGCACCCAACTGCAAACCAGTCAATATCTTGAGCAAGTCACTGGCATGACTGGTGGACGGCCCAGACGGCAGAAGGTCCGGGACAAGCAGACAAAAATCCATACAGTGATTCCTTGCTCATCCAAGCGGAATCCACCGACCGACGTTGCTCATCCCTTTCAAAAGCATCAGTCTTTGAGTGTCCGTCCCTTGAGGTCGCGCCATTTCTGAGAGAGCCGCGGGGGGCACAACATGTCGTACTTATTTCGAGTCAACGTTTTTCTATAACTACCGGGATAGACAGGTCTAAAGATCGCAAGCGGACGGCTGACGTTGCAAAAAGCAGTTTCAACCCAAGAATGTCAGCTATTCCGATGATTCAGTGGCAGATTTCAATGTATGTGAAAGGCGAGATTGCGACAAACCAGGACAGGACACTGTTCAGTCGATGTCATCATAACTTGGAAGTAACAACACGTATACTTCTGTGTGTCATCGTGTGTAACATTTCCTGGAACTGATGGTTATTCATTTATCTATGAGTTCAATCGGAAGATGAATGAATGGCATTCCCAATTGATTTCTGCGCTCGGTCGAATCGATAAAACAAATTGTCTTCCAGCGAATAAAATGATCTTATTCACAGATTAAAATCGATGTAAAATCACCGTGAACCAATAGCTGTCTCCGTTATTGTTGATGTTTCTTCCATTCGTATTAACTGCAATGTGATGTTGGCGAAAGCAGTCGATGGCACGGTTGGGGTTGGTACACCATGCATGCACATAGTGGGCTGAAGAATCTATCCTGGGACCGCCTCCTGACTAAACGTTACCAGCATGGACATCAGCTACACGACACAAGGGCAGTCAATTTCTATCTGTCCCAGCGTCAGCCGCGTGATTTTGCGTCATCTCTCTGGTGACATCAAGCAACATGAATGACATAAGTAAACGAAAGAGCATCCTCCTCCACATACAACTAATGTAGCCATCATACACCTGTTTGCCACTTTCCTCAAATACACCTGCCACAGTTGCATGGTTGGCATTGCTTCTACATGCTTACATTTCAGCATCCCGAAGTATCATATCGCATCGTGGCGATGTGGGCTTCTTATGAGGCGCTGTGATTGTGTAAGACAAGGGAAGGAATGGAAGTCCAGTCTCTGAGCCTGAAACATGAACTCAACCTGAAAGAAAAGTATCTGCGGCAATACAGACAACAAATAAACATGATATTTCTGTCGGACTTACATCCTATACTTCACCTACAAGCTGTGTTTTCATGGCATTGTTGAGGTATTTTTGTTGTTTTCCTAACTTCTATCTTATCACATTCATAGCTTCTTTTACCTAAGATATCGCCAATTACACGTCGGCTACGAACTATGAAACAGCATCGTCTGAATCGTGTACTTAGCTTTCGTCGCCAGTTAAGTTTAGGTATAGGCTAGCTACCGCATCTTGTTTTCCTTAGTTTACAAGTCTAAGTACAGTATGCTTTACCGTCTTGTCACTTTCAAGCAGTTTGACTGCTAACGGTTTCTATTCCAATTTGATTTTACCAACGTTTACGGCAAGGACTGTAAACGGAAGAGCAAATAGTTGCACGATAGTGGTACGAATTTATTCGCCAAGTCTCGAAAACATACATGCAGACCGGGAGATAATGCCATAAACCAAACCGAATCCGCTCTAACCCCGAGCCATCGCAACGACCAATCTCAATAGCTCGTCTCAGAGTTGGCAGAAATTAATGAAAATGTCTAAGATCAACATCTATTTGTTAGCTGGATGTATCTGTAATCATATCTTATGTTTTACTAGGAACATCCATCCATGAGAATGGTCTTGGAGGAAGTTCATCCAAATAGGAGACCGGTCTCGGTTACAGAAGGAATATTAAGAGGTATCAGCGCAAATTGTTCATGACGGATGGAGCAATCAGGAATCCCCATCGATCTAAATCGACCAAGAAAAAAGGTTCTTTGCTTTCGGAAGATTGCGCATATCTTCCCATTCTACCTCCATCGACAACTATAATTCGGTCTGTGGGTAAAAAGAGGTCTCCCACGCTCTTCACGGCGCTGCATCCGCAATAAACACCTTGAACCAAATCGGAAGAATCTTCTATGAGCATACCCACGTAAATGATGACGTTTTTTTCCCGTTGTTAACAGGTAAAGTAATGATGCAAGTATACTTGGTGGTAAAAAGAAGATAATGACCTCCAGATAGGGGAATCTGAACTGTAACAACACAACGTTGTTCATCAGCCAACGTCTTACCTTTACAGAGACCATGCTAGACCCAGGTGCGTACGTACTGTATAGGCTACACTACGTAGGTGTTCGTGTCCCTACATGTACGTACAGTATACATGTACCCGTGGTATACTGACGAACGCTCATGGACATTTGTGTTTCCCCTGACGATTGGGTCAAGCGAGTAGACCCAGGGTATAGACACTCAACTGACAGAACGGTAACGATTGTACATGTAGTAACATGGCAGAACATGTGGTAAGATTCACCTTCAAGGTACCACACCGGCCGACAGCTTACTTCCGCATTACAAGACATAAAAAGAATACTCAGAAAATGCAACAATTTTCGCCAAGGGAATGTGTCACGAAGGGAACATAAGTGCGGAGCAATTTCTCGTCGAGAAAAAGTAGTCCGGGTTCCAGGCGG